>JAKTSR010000022.1:0-108503 GCA_030580325.1 Sugiyamaella sp. yHKS617 | reverse complement strand
GGCCTGATCTCTTTTGAAGCAGTAACCGTGTCCTCTCCAGAATCCAAAAGCCAGCATTCGAGGAACAAGCACTTCATCGGCGCAAGCCCAGTGACTCAAATGAATTCTCCCGTTCATAATGGAGCTCACAATCTGACTGGTATCCGTCCCTCCAAAACGTTCCTTAATACGATTTAGAAATTCGCGACCTGTGCAGTGAAAAGTGCTATTTTCGTTAACACGAACCTCAGGCATACCTTGTTGAAACATGAACATTCCCCACACTTCTCTCAACCGACCCTTCGACAGAGCCCTCTGAATGACGAGCTTTTTCAAGACCCAAACAAAGAAGGACCCTTTCTTTTGTGCTTTGTATGAATCTTCAAAAGCATCCAGCAATCGATGGGCTGCCATAGCAAGCACAGGCTCACTGGGGTACCCAACCTTCACTACTGAACGCTCAGGTGATAAGTCTAACATCAGTGCCATTTTCGAAGCCACCAATGTCTCTGCAGTGCGAAGATCCAGATCCAAGACAGGTACATATACGCTCATCAGACAGGCTACCCCTGTCATATATTCATCTTTGACACCATTGAGCAATTTCTCACGCGCCAGATCTATCGCCCTGCTAAGGGAATAAGCTCGCCAAGCTACTCTTCCGAGAAATCTGGGCCTTTCGACGGATACGGTCTGGTTGAAATCAAGTCTGTTAGACTCTTCGTCTCCAAATCTAACACCGGCATCAAAAGCTGGAATCCTATACCAGGGCTCAGTTGTGTTAATTCCACTCTTTCGAGCTGAAGGATCCCGAAACTTGGGTGGTGCAGATTCTCCAAGTTGGCCAGTAGTGTCGGCCAGAACCGCACATACACCAGGCCAGTAGGGCGAGAGACCAGCAAGCAGGCGTCTGAGCACTCGGAAAAGACTAATGTCCATTATTCCGAACATCTCTAGAAGTGGCCGAGCCTCATCAATAGCAAAGAGCAGATATGGGTTCTTATCACCAAGAGCTACAAGGTAATCACGCCACAGTTTTCGCAATTCATTCTCAAGCACGACGGAAAATGTTACCGGGGTGTTTTCTTTCTCAACAGATAAATGTTCATCTGTTACGACGTTTTCCTCTTCCGTCCCTGGCTGTGGTCTTTCTTCATCGGACATCTCGCTGGTTTCTTCTGATAGGTAGTCTTCCAACGCATCCGGTTGTTCGACCATAACGATCTGCCCTTCTCTGCTTGTCTCGGATGTTTTCTTAGTACACTTCAATTTTTTCTTGTACCTAATTGCAGGGAAAAGATGCTTCCATGAATTATTTTCGAATTTGTCCATGACAAGCTCTTCAAACTCTACTGTCTCCTCCTGCATTTTCCAGCAAGCTTCATAAGTGAAATCGTCTTTGTCACGAGAAATATACTTAGTCATAACTGCCATACAGCACATGAAAAACAGCAGTAACGCCTCCAGCGCCACTTGGTTTGAGCAAAGCGATGTTTTCAAATATCCATCAATAAGGACATTAAATCTGGGGTCAGGATAGCCAGAGCTACGGTCATCGCGAAAACAAATATATGTGGTATAACAGTACTTTCTGGCAGTTTCCTTGATGAGACGAGATTTCCCGACCATACTAGCCTGGACAAGAGGGAGTGAAGGAGAATAATAGAGATGTTCTCCTTTCTCACGTTTAGACATGCTCTTGATTCTATCCCAAAACTTGTCCACACCAGTGGGATACACATACTGAACATTGAATGCATTTCTCAAGTCCTTAGCGGTCAATACAGGTGGAGCTCCCTCAAACTTGATAAATGCTTTAACAATGTCCTCAAAGTAGCTGGTCTCAGCGACACGAATGGTTCCGGCCGTTCTCTCATTGTAGTCCAGACCATTCTCAAGGCACACTTTCTTAAGTGCATTCTTCAGAGGACCACCAGAAAGGAATATAGCATTCTCCTCCGGACGGCAATGATCGATAAAGAATTTGGTAACGCATTGCATTATCAAAGTCTGTTTCTTGGAGTAATAGCAATGATGCTCCAAATTCTGGAAATATGCAGCCTTCATTTCTGATAAAGACTCTCTGAAATCTCCGGCCGTGAAGAATTCGCGATCTCTCTCTTTATGATCTTGTACATAAGCTTCAAGTTCGTTGATGAATTTCTCAGTGAGCAATATGGAGTACAGGCCATTATGTGTGATAGTGAGAAATTTCGTAGCAGGAAGCAGGCGGACGTCCTCGAGATACTCTCGTACATACGGAAGCTTATAGAACAAGTCCTTATCTATATTTTCCCTAGACAATTCTACCTCGATGGCCGATGAACCCGACATTGTACTACTTTAAAGTGGACAGACTTATCACAGAGGCTACAAACTTGAACATACGTTAGCTCTTTTATTCCTTATCACAGAGGGTACAAACTTGAACATACGTTAGCTCTTTTATTCCTTAGAACATGTTAAGTGGTATTCAGACACACTTACGCTATTGGCTGACGGAGTCTGTCCTGCGAAATGGATTCTTGGTTTAAGGAGTGGGCTTTCAACGTTCGTACCGGACGAGAATGTGTCTTCCTGTTCTTCTGATGTGGTAATATTCTCCTATCTTTCTCTGCCTGTATTTCTATATCTTCCTCTCTCTCTCACTCCTCAGCTCACAAGAGATATTTTGTGAAGATATCTCAGCGATTCTCCTACGGCTACTGATGCATACGGCGTGAGCATCCGCTAACTTCATCACGAGATAAAGTAAGCGAAGGACTCGAGCTCATTCTCGAGCTCGACACCCATTTGGTGGATAACAGATCTGTGAACAGCTTTCTGGAGCTCAATGTTTGTAACGAAGAAGAAGATAGCTGCGAACTCACAGCTGAACTGGCTCTTCTAACCCATTCAACGTCGACGAAGCCAAAATCAGGACCACTACTGAGATGACGGCAAAGTGAATTGGCCTCACCCCATATATATGATTTCACAACCTAAATACTTCGTAGTGAAGATGAACAATTGCCACTTCGCAAGAGCAAAGAAGAGGGTTCCTTGAATACTGGCAAGTGAGAGAGTTATTCATTAAGGAAGCTACTACAAAAACGAGTTTATAAATGCTAAGTAATAACAGGACATTCAGTCTTCACCTGGTCTAAAACTATTGTAGAACTAGACTTAAAAGCTTACTTTTTTACTCTTTGTTGATTTGTACCACGGATATTTGTTTTCTATGATCGAGGTTTAAGCCTTGTGGGACCATTCCCGTGATCATCTCGGCCTAATAGTTCCCAGCAAGAGTAACTCCGCCAGCGTTAGTGCCATCATCGATCCTGTCCTGATAGTTCTGCCCTGTGTAGTTACTCTCATCTTCCATCCTGCCACTTGGAGCTGGAGCATCTCCACCAGCCATACCATCCTCATTAGTACCCTCCTGCCGAGCCTGGCCTTTGATCACTACCTCCATCAGCCCCAGTGGTTGTCTTGTTCTTCAGCTTGCGCTCACTCTTGGTGTCCTGAACACTGGGTTAACAGCCATGATCATTTTAGAAGGCAGAACCAGTCGACAGAAGCGTATTGACTCAACAGTGCTCCCAGTTTAAATAGCCCTCTTCTTCTTCTGGTGTCGGAGATTATACTCCTCAATGGCCTCTCGACATATAAGCTGTAATGTGTTGCGGTCAAATTGATCTGGATTCCAATTGAATGCTGTTCCAAGTAAACTCACCAAACGTTTGTCCCATTTCTTGTTCTGTCGGATATCCTCCATACTTTCGTGACCGAATCGGTGACTAATCAACGTATGCATGTCATGTAAAGATCATCAGTGCCATTGCATATCATAGTCGATCATTGCATCAAATACCCCCAGGTGTAGATGATTGTTCCCGAAGACCGCTCGAGGCATGCCCGAGACGAGGATCAAAGGCATCACCAATTGACCCAAGTCAGGCTGGATCTGAGAGTCACTGTTTCCAAGCAAGTATTAATAATTTTTGTTTTAAAATAATTAATGAATTGCGTGTAACTAACTAACCGGACTAGCTGCCAGCGCCGACAGTTAGTCAAGTCCATAGCACTATAAGCAAAAATTCAGAAAGTCGCACATAGTTGACGGAAACGGGTCTCGTTGCGTCAAGTCCTGCCAAACATAATAGTATTACTTCCTCAATATTTCGTCCCCACCATAAGAGAAGTTGCTGCCCCGAAAGTACTGAAGCCCATATCGGCTGAGCCTTCTGTCAGGAGGATTCGATATATACAGACCACGGCCACCCTGGCGGACACCGGGAACGAGGACTGTAGGTCAAGACCCAATTCATACCGAAAAAGACATGCGCTGGGCAACTTTGAGACCACCCCTTCCAGCTGCCCCAGCTCTCCACAGGGCAACGCGCTCCGCGAAGCGGAGCACAGCGGGGTCCGGGGCGCTGCCCGGACCCGCAGCTCCTATCGCTGCGCTCGAGTCGGGCCAGAGGCTTCGCGGAACGAGTAAAGAGAGAAATAAGTTACTGTGTTTTATCTACCAGGTAGAGAGCTAGGCATTCCAGACCTTGCCGATAGTGGCAGTGAGGCCAATGTCGTTGGTCTCGTACTCGTAGAGACCGTACAGAGACAGCGCAGTGCCTCCATATAATGCGTAGATGGCCAAGTTGTGGAACTTGCCGTAGACACGCTTGGGAATGTAGTCGACGATGCAGGATTCGAGGCCGAGATGAACATGGACCAGCAACAGAGAGCCCAGAGTGGCGTCCAGCACAGGGGTGAACGAGCCTGTGGCCAGAGGGGCAATGATAAGAGGAGCCAGGCCAACAGCAAGAGCTCTCTCAAAAGACCAGTGGTACGAGCCGTGGCTGTGGTTAGGAGCAGGCAGCTTAACAGGGTCATTGACCGTGCCCTCAATGTATCCGGGGGGCTGGGGAATGGTGCCAAGGAATCTCTGGGCTCTGATTGTCGAGGCGCCTGAAACGGTGCTCAGGACCGAGCGGCGAGCGGCCACCGAGGCCAGCGTCATGGGCTGTCTGAGGATTGTGGTTCTGAACATCTGCCCGCGGTGTTAGTGCGCTGCTGCCGCCATTGTCTGGGGTGTGCCTCTGGCGGCCGGTGCGCTGCCTCGGACCCCGCTGCCTCTCGCTGCGCTCGAGGAGGGCCATTACCAGGGGAGGACCTGGATCCGACATCGAACTTCGCAGCTCCCGGCTGGGGCCGAGCCAGGTCCTGGGAATGGCCCTCCTAGAGCGCAGCGAGAGGAGCAGCGGGGTCCGGGGCAGCGCCCCAGCCGGCGGAGGCAGAGGCACCGCCGCCCAATAACTCACCTTAGGACTGAAGCTTGATGGACTGCGGAAGGTGAGAGATAGCGTGAAGATGTGAATATCTGGGGGCCGCATCGGAAGCGTGACCTGGGTGCAGGGCCGTGGGTTGGGCCAATAAGAGTGCAGCAATTGGGAGTTTTTTGTCAGGCCGGTAGAAGTGCCCGGCAGAGCAGGCAGAGAGCGCGGCTGGCCGGCCCATATGGCGGGCGAGGTTGAAAAATAAGTCAACTTCCGCTTCACCGACCAATAACAACCACCGTTGACAAACGACACCACGGGACTTTATAGCCATCGAAGCTTGTACGCAGCAGGAATTGATTGATTGAGTGTCAGTCTTTGTCGCATTGTGTTTTGCTTGGTGAATTCTGTGAGCTGGATTTTATAGTGCTGGAAGAAAAAAATGTCTGCTATCTTGCGAGCCTCTGCTTCCGCTAGATTGGTGGCTTCTGCTACTGGCCGTCGTGTCGGTGGTGCCTCGACTATTCTGCGTAGAGGAGTCCAGACCTTTTCTGTCGAGTACCCCAAGACCAAGACCACTACTCTTCCTAATGGTTTGACTGTTGCTACTGAGTCTTCTCCTTTGGCCCAGACTGCCACTGTGGGTGTCTGGATTGATGCTGGCTCTCGTGCTGAACATGAATATAATAACGGTACTGCTCACTTCCTGGAGCACTTGGCTTTCAAGGGCACTGCCAGTCGCTCGCAGCAGCAATTGGAGCTGGAGATTGAGAATTTGGGCGCTCACTTGAATGCCTACACTTCTCGTGAGAACACTGTGTTCTACGCCAAGTCTTTGAAGGATGATGTTCCTAAGTCGGTGGAGATTCTTTCAGACATTCTCCAGAACTCGAAACTCGAGGAGCAAGCTATCGAGCGTGAACGTGATGTCATCATCCGTGAATCCGAGGAGGTCGACAAGCAATACGAGGAGGTTGTGTTTGACCATTTACATGCTGTTGCCTTTCAGGGCCAGCCTTTAGGCAGAACCATTCTTGGTCCTAGAGAGAACATCTTGGAAATTTCCAAGACCGAGCTCTCCAACTACATCAAGTACAACTACAAGGCCGACCGCATGGTTTTGGCTGGTGCCGGTGCTGTCGACCACGACGCTCTTGTCAAGCTTGCTGAGAAGTACTTTGCTGGCTTGCCTACCTCTGGCAAGATCTCTGCTCCCGGCACTGGTTCCAAGGCTGCTAACGATATCCCCAAGTTTGTTGGCTCTGAGGTCCGTATCCGTGACGACACTCTGCCTGTTGCCCACATTGCCATTGCTGTTGAGGGTGTTTCCTGGTCTAGCCCTGACTACTACACTGCCTTGGTAGCCCAGGCCATCATTGGCAACTGGGACCGTGCCCAGGGCTCTGCTCTTAACCAGTCATCTAAGCTGAGTGCCATTGTCTCTCACAACCACTTGGCCAACTCGTTCCTATCATTCTCTACCTCGTACTCTGACACCGGTCTGTGGGGTATCTACTTGACCACCGAGAACAAGACCCAGATCGATGACCTCGTCCACTTCACTCTTAAGGAGTGGAACAGACTTTCCATCTCAGTGAGCGAAGCCGAAGTTGAGAGAGCCAAGTCCCAGCTCAAGGCCTCCCTCTTGTTGTCGCTAGACTCGACCACCGCAGTTGCCGAGGACATCGGCCGCCAAATCATTACCACCGGTCGCCGCCAGTCTCCCCAAGAAGTCGAGCGCAATGTGACTAAGGTCTCTGTCAACGACGTCAAGCAGTGGGCTCAAAAGTACCTCTACGACAAGGACATTGCCATTGCCGCCCTCGGCCCCATCGAAGGCTTGCTGGACTACCAAAGAATCAGAAACGACATGAGCATGATGAGATGGTAATCGTCCCGCACTTCCTCTGTCGCGCCAAAATTTCCCTTTCACTGTCATGTAGAATTAATCTAAATCCAAGCATAATATCCACCTCTACCCCACTGGCTCCTCGTTCCGGTGTGCCTCCGGCGGCTGGGGCTGTACCCCAGACCCCCTGGCTCCTCTCGCTTCGCTCGAGTCGGGCCAGCCCTCTCGGCGGCGTACTTGGCTCGACGTCCGACCCGAGCGGAAAGAGAGTGGTCGGCAAGTTGGGGCCCCGACTGGCCCGCCCTGGGACAGGGCCGACTCGAGCGAAGCGAGAGGAGCCGGGGGGTCTGGGGACCAGCCCCAGCCGCCGGATGCAGACCACGGGACCGACAGACGTCCTTGCGAATATTAGAGTGCATTAGCTATGGGATCATAAGGTCATACTGTACATATCATCGTCGTCATCGCCAGCGTCGGCGTCGTCTTCGTCATCGTCGATTTGGATGTTGGCGAAGATTGACTCGGAGGGGGTTCTTTTCATTATTTCCGCCGGCTTGAAGTAGCTGCCGATTTTCTCGATCCACCGCAGCCGCTTTTCTAGCAGCGGTTTATAGCTGGGCGGCTTTTCTGGCCCGCCCGATGCGTTCGGTGTTGAACCGCCCGTTGAATTGTTGAGATTGGCGGCAAAGCCCTTTTTCTTTTTGCCTTTGGGCATGCTTCGCATTCGTTTGGCATATGCTTGATCTACTTGTTTGTCGAGATCTTCCAGGATCTGTGAGTACTCCTGATAGGCCATCTGGTCCTGCACAATGGGCAACAGAGTTCTCTTACAGGCCTGGTTGATTTTAGTCACCTGCCGGAACTTCTTCTGTAGTTTTCTTATCTCGTAACAGATTTCATCGTCTTCTGTTCCGTTTGCCCAATATGAGTCGAAACTGGCTTCGTCGTCATCGGCAATGGCCGCCACGCTCGTGGCCGTACCATTCGTCGTGCCATTGGCCGTGCCATTGGCGTCGCTCGTCCCGTTTAGGCGCTTTTTGTTCTTGTCCTCCTTGCGGAGCAGGTTAACATCAAGAATTCCAACGTAACGGAATTCGCGTTTGAGCCGCTCATCCAGGTCGACATAGTCTGCTTTGACACTACCGTACTTTGCCGGTTCAATCATCGCACTTGCCGGTTTTGATGGAGTGCTGCTGGAAGAGACTGCTGTCGACGTCACGGCAGTCGAATTATGCGTACCTGACCCAGCAGTCCCTGTGCTCAGAGCAGTGGGGGACGGAACCACGGCAGATGAAGATCCAGTTGCATCGTCTTCCGTTTTGACTTTCGTGTCTCCTTCTTCTTTGATTTCCTGCTCCTGGTCACCAGGCTCACGAAGCAGGGCTGATAATAGTCGTGAGGCCAATGGACCGAGCGAGACCTTGGGAAATGGTGAGCCTAAGCTGTCGTCATTGATTGAATCCGACGACCCAGACCCTCTGAAGAGAGATTTGTCTAAAGTACCAGATGGTGGCGGCGAGAGGGAATAGCTGTTGGCTATCTGCCCGTCCTCTTCCGCCCATGTATCTGTATAAAGCGGACCCAGTGGTGGGATCAGGTAGGGCGAAGCAATTGATCTTGTATAAGTGCCATCCAGCCCAACTGATTTGTGCTTCAGAAAGGAGATATCTTCCTCGGTCAGGGGACGGAAGAATGGCTCAATGAATGTAGCAAAGGTACTGAAAAGGACCTGGTTCGCTGGTTTAGCACGCGTAAAATCTTCATCAGGAATCTCTCCTGGCAGTAAATCTTTCAGGTCCCGTTCAGGGAAAGATGCTACACCATACTTCTTTTTGAGGACTTCGACATCCTTTACTGGATTACCATCTGCATCTACTGTAATTGATTCGTCAAATAAACCAAGCGCAGCGATAGACGCGGCCTGGATCTCAGCAAAATTGGTGGCTGATGGCCGTGGAGTACCTGGATCATAATAGCTTTTGGATACTGGTGGCAGTTTGAGTGGTGGCGTCTCGGATCCATCTTCGGCAGGGATTTTGTCATTTGCACTCCCATTACTGCTCTCCGAAGTTCCAGCGGCTTTAGATCTCGCAATTGCTTCGTCAGCTAGTGGAAGATCAGGCTCCGAATCAACAGACTCGCTCCGTTTTAGTTCTTTTCTATTCAAACTGCCATTCGACTCGCTTTCAGGCGTGTCCTTCTTTACGCTTGTGCTATGCTCATCATCCACATCCATTGTATCAAGTCCACTTGGCTTGGAGTTCTCTCCTCTAGCATCTGATACGGTAGTTCCATCGCTATTGTCTTCCTCTCGCTTGATCTTTGTGGTGCTACTACCGCTTCTGCTTCTATCGCGGGAACCATCTCCATGTTCATACTCTTTACTCTTTTCTCTATTAGTTCGGGTGGTTTCAGCAGCACCATCGCTCAAGGCAGCCTCTTCTGTGTCAGTCGCCTCACCGTTTTCCCGCTTGACTTTCTTCTTCCGCCGTGCTCTCTCTTCCTCAACCGCTTCTCCAATTCTCTTGACTTTCTGCACTTCATCATTACAAGTGGCTAATCTATTCTCAATATGTGTCAAGAGTGTGCCAATATCAGCTTGGATACGCGTCTGCTCATTGGCCCCCGGAACAGATTGCAGCGATGAGCTGACTTCTCCTCCTGACAGAGCAAACTCAGCTTGTAAATTGGCATACAGCTCAGCCACAGATCCCATGTCAATGTAAGACCAGTTGCTGGATCGACTGGCTTTATTATTTGCAGACGATGTCGCACTGGCCGCATTATTGCGCGACCCCCTTCCTCGGCCTTTCGTCACCGTCATTTCCGTGAGGTCAGCGATGTTTGTACAAGACTTCAGTCACTTGTTCCAACACCAAGCCTCTATGAAATTTAATTTTTACTTGAATTCAAGACAATTGCACCGACAACAATGAGTACAGCTAGAGCTTCGCGAATGCCATCACCATTGGACGCCAACCAGATTAGCTTGTCCAAGCTCTATCACGTGCAGCTAATTTCAAAAATAGTTATCCGCGATCTTTCGTCCTACTCTGCACTTTATCTCACCACGTGTATGAATATTCTCATACAAATCGAACCTAGGTCGCAAACCTCTCTAGCACGAACTAACTGGATCTCGGTCTTGCGCTGCCTTACACTCGTATGCCTTCAAGCACTTGCTGATCGTGAAATATCCAAATGTATGTCATCTGGCACGGCGCTATACAGGTTAGGGCGATCAGGGTCCTGGTGCCTCTGGCGGCTCGGCTCTGGACCCGTCGCTCCTCTCGCTCCGCTTAAGGAAGGCTGTTCTGGCCTGTCGCAGCATGCGGTTTGGAACCGTCCCATCTCACAGACTGCGCTACTGGAGCGCAAAGAATCACCACCCGAAGCGGAGCTCTGCCGGACATACTCTCAGTCACCTGAATTGTGAATAAAGCCAACTGGAGCCAAGAGGTCGGCCCTCTTTCCAGCATGAATATGAAAGTTCAGAATGGGGGAGCCAGCGCCCGACTCGAGCGGAGGGGGGGAGGGAGGGAGATGTCAGGAGCTCAGCTCCTGCTGTCGGAGGCCGGAGGCCCTACTCTCATGCTTAAGTGACACACCCAATTCCAAGCAGGCGCAGCTCGCGAATGTGATGTCTATACAAGCCAGCAGGCCAGGAGATCAAATTAACTTGAAGCACATGTCGACATGTGCCAATCTGCGGCGGAGGCAGTGTGCATGTGTGAGCGGCAAGTGCGGTTGCCAAGGCGCTTGTCGACGGGGGAACGGTACAGCAGGCGTCCAGATAACTGTATTGGCCATTACTTAACTGACTTCGGGTTGAGTAAAGTGCGCATGACACAGGTTAGAATTTAGGGGGCTATGCAGCAGGCTGCACGATAAGCTGCGATAAGGCTGATCGTTGCGCATAGCCTGCAGCCATCGGTTGTCGGCCGTTCTGTCAGAGAAGAGTGGCTGCTTGACCGCACGCAGGGATTCAGGTCTGAAACATTGGAACATAATATTTCTAATATTTTCTGGTGCGTGATTCGAAAATCAGGAAAGGATTTTGTAATTTGATGCCTGGTTTTACATCAACCAGGAGCGTGCCAACCATGGACGAGGTTCCACCTCCACTATATGACGCCACGACTTCAGTAGCAACTCCCCGCCGTTTGCCTAAACCAACCTTGCAAGAATTGCTCACTCTCAAAGATGAAAAGTCCAATTGCTACAAGCTCAAGACATTTCTCTTCGGCATCCAATTGCAGCTGGACGAGGCCAACAGGGAAAAGAATGACCTTGTCCAGGAGATGGACGTTCTCACGACAGCGCACCAGAGAGAAGTCGAGACTCTCATCCAGGCCCATACTACAAAGATGGAAAGGATAATGAAAGAACATGCCGAAGAGATAGAGGACTGGGTAAAAACACTAGAAGAGTCGCATACCAGCCGGTATAACGAAATGAAGACCGACCTCGAGTCACAGCTGGAAAGCGTTACACGTGCCCTGGGGGAATTGGAGCTCACATGTAAAGACCTGAAGCACCGGGCAGAGACTGCCGAACACTTGTGTTGCGAGCTGCTGGAACAGACGGCAAAGCCGTAGTCTTTCTGGTGGCCAGATGGCCTCCCGCGGCTGGAGTGTGGCCTAGATCCCATTGTACTACGCATGCTGTTTCAACATCATGCTAGACTTAATAGTTGCGAATTTTTGGCTGTTCGTCAGGTACTACAAAGTATTCGTCACAAGCTTAGAATGCTCGCGGAGGAGTTACTGTTTCCGCTTTAGAGTAGTTCCGCATTGTAGAAAATATGTAGCGTATTTAAATAATTGATGGTATTAATCTAACGGGTCTAATATAAGTCTATAGGCAGTTCTAATCTCTTTCAATTCTCCGTGGCAGTCTTGTATTCAAGGTATCCCGTGATATCGTTGGGCTCAGAGGCATAGAAAGTCGACCTGTCATAGGGAGTAAGGGGAATCTTCTGCTCGAGTCGATTAACAAGATCAGGGTTGGAAATAAAGTAACGTCCGAGGGCAACAATAGAATTGGGGTCCTCTTCGGCAATCTTCTCGGCATCATGAACAAGGCCACCAGCACGAACAAGAACGCCCTGCCAAATGTTACGAATAAATTCGTTGCTGTCTGCAGAATACTCAACATCAATACTGCCATTCACACGGGGCTCTACAATGTGCACATAAGCAAGTCTGTTGCCCTGCTGTGCTCGCTTCTCCAGTTCGCTGATAACATAGGACCACTGAGGAATAGGGCTCACGCCGGGATCAACTTCATTAAAGGTGCTCCATGGGGAGAATCGCACAGCAACCCGCTCAGCACCCACTGCGGCAATCAGAGCATCAATAATTTCCAAGACAAATCTAGCGCGATTCTCAATAGATCCTCCGTACTCATCAGTGCGACGATTAGTGTTCTCATGCAGAAACTGGTCAGGAAGATATCTAGAATGTTAGTACTATTACTCAAAATGCTTAAGAAATCGGCACCACCAGGCCCTGGACACTGCTCCAACCTCAACTCGTATAAACAACAAAGTAATGGGTAAGTCGCGCTCCAGCCTCAACTCGTACAAACAAAAATGGAACTTACCCATTCGCACCGTGAACCTCCACACCCGACGCGCCAGCCTCAATAGCGTTCTTAGCAGCTTGAACATAAAACTCAATGTACTGTTTAATCTCATCCCTAGTCAGGATTCGAGGAGCTGATCCACCAGAAACAGCCACATTAGAAGCCGAGACAAGTCCGGATTCAATTCCATCTTTCTTAAGCACAGATTCGTCGGCCACTCTACCGATAGCCCACAACTGAAGGAAAGCATAAGATCCCTTAGCATTGATCTTAGAGAAGACAGGCTTCCATCCCTCAATTTGTTCCTGAGACCAGATACCTGGAACGCCGTCGTAGCCACCAGCCTGTGGTGCAATTACAGTGGCCTCGGTAATGATGAATGTACCAGGGCGAGAAGCTCTCTGCTCGTAGTATTGAGCAAATGCCTTGGGAGGAATATGGTTGGGAGTTCTGAATCTGGTCAATGGAGCCATAGCAACCCGATGTTGGAGATTTACATTTCCCAACTTGATGGGAGTGAACAGAGTAGGGGTCGAAGTGGTCACAGTCATGGTAATGGATGTATGAATGATGCGAAATTGATAAATATAATCTAGTAAGATGATTGAATAGAAATGAATATCCAATAGAACTATTGATAGAGAGGAAATATCTGGATCCAGCTCATGGCCTCCCTTTTATATTTCATCCCGAGCTTGGTCTCGCGAAGCTTCGCAGTTAGGCATTTCCCAATTAGGAAGTATGATCCGCGGATATCCGTCGCTCATCCGCGCACGACGCGGAGCTTATGCTTAACGGCGCGGACTTTAATACGGGCAACTTCACGTCATCTAGTCGGAAATGACGGCGACAGCACAGTCATTACAAAGCACAGGAGAAATACACGGCCGACAAGAGACCATTTTCCTAGGCTCGGAGTCTCAGTTCTCGTATCATTAAGACCTCCCGCTTTACAAACCGCCGTGTCTTACAGAGAGAGCACACACAAGCCGGTCATAACAAAGCATCCCCTGAGATTTCCCAAAGAGGCAGGAAGCACCTCGTGAGCGAGCGCTCGGTAACCGGCCCTGGAGTCCATTGTTGAGTGGGCTCCGGCGGCTGGGGCGCTGCCCCGGATCCCGCTGCTCCTTTCGCTGCGCTCGAAGAAAGCTCTGGCTGGGAGGATGGATGGGGTGTCTGAGGTGAGAGCCGAGCCCCTGGACTCCAGCTCTCGCGGGTCAGGAATGTGGATTGTCCGGCGAGGTACGAGTAGTCCCCGGCAGGGGAATTCATAAGGGCAGCACTTGCCGGGGGAATTCATAAGGGCAGCACTGTCGCGATACGCTCGCTACCTTGTGGCATTCTACATTTTTACGAGAAGGGTTCTATCCATAGCAGCTGCCGCAGGTAGAGCCAGTCTCGAGAACCGGAAGGCTGGAATGGAGTAGTCACTCGAAAGAGAAACAAGTGGTCAGCAGGCAGGAACAACAGACGGATAGACCTGCCGATTGAGAAGCCGATATTCTTTGCTCCGGCAATAACACGTCCTACAGCTGGTCCGCCGATGTTCCATCAGACGTGCCGCCAGCCAACGCGCTCGCGAAGCGAGCACTACGGGTCCAAGGCAGCGCCCCGGCGACGCATCACCAGCAGATCGAGCAATGACTCCAGGCGAGCGCAGCTGACTAGCTTGATCGGTTTCGGTAGCGCCAGACAGTTGGCGACGCACCATTTCAGGCGGAGATGAGAATTTTGGGCCAGTTATTGAGCCATATCCATTACAGCCGGATTGTGGTGGAGCTCATGACATCGGGGCTAGAAATGGCCTGGCACAAGCTCAGGACCACGGGTACAGGACCTGGATTCTGATCGCAGGCTCAACCCCAGGAAATCAGGCATAAGGCGTTCAGCATCGCCAACCACCTGACGCAGGCAGGGCAGGGAAGCCACTGCGGGTTGCCAATTAACAAGGGCAGCGCTGCAGTGGGACTTCTCATTGCTTGCCATTCTTATATTTATGTACCCCGCAATTTTAGTCCTGTCGCACGATTATGGATCTTGGGCTTTGTATATAAAGCAGCAGGTCTTTGATTGAGTTTACATCGTGCAATACAGATTGATATTTCTTGTATCAGCAGGTTTCTCTGATTGGCTCTCAATTTGTATTGAATCCGAGACCGACTACTGACAGCAATCTCCGGTAGCAACCAGCTAACTGATTGTGATAACTGATTTGATAACTGATTTGATAACTGACTGTGATAGCCGATTGCGACCACTGCGATAACTGAGTGCGATAACTGATTGCGATATTGATCACAATAACTGATATCGATAATTGACCACGATAACTGATATCGATAATTGATCACGATCACTGATATCGATAGCTGACAGCGACGGCTCACAGCCAGAGGATAACAAGCTGAGTATTGAAAGTCCGAAAGGAACACACTTTTCGGCGCTTCTCATATAATCTGATCAGCTAGCAAAAGATGCAACGGCGTATCCAACTCCAGGTCGACTCGAAAAGGTCGTCCAGGAAGTCGTCACCCCACACGTCACGACCCACCTCGGCCCAGGCATCTCGATCTTCTTCTCGAATTGGAGCACGTATCGTTGCTGGCGATGACGAGGAGGCCGATGAGTACACTTCCAACGCCTTCTTGAGCCCCTCATTGACTGCTGCCGGTGGTCCCGATACTCTGACTGAAAGCCTAGACAAGCTACTCCTGTCCAGCTCGGATGATGAGGACGACGAATCGAAGGAGCACACCCACAAGGATAAGTTCTCTGAAGGCATTGAAATGCTTGCTTTAGACCGCCGTAGCTCGTCACTCGAGGCTCGAGAAAAGGCGCTTATTGATATCCTGTCGATTATTTCTCAGAAGTACGAACCTGAGAAAGTCACTCAGTCCCTGTGCGACCTGCTGACCAAGGCTTTTATGACAAGCCGTTCAGAGCTTGAGACTTTGCTGTCGATCCAGGCCATTGTTGTAGCTGCTGCTGTTGATATTGACTTGTTCTTTGACTCATTGAATGAGGAGGTGTTGCCTAAACTGTTCCGCCAGATCAGGAGCGCTGATGAAACCTCGTTTACTGCTACCTGCCGAGCCAACTTGACCATTGGTTATTGTCTGCTACAGTATATTGTCCATTATGGCAGTGGTGGTTTCAAGGTGGACGACATTATTGAGAGCCTTGTTGATTTGGCTGCTGAATGTAACAGCGCTGAAGAGACGGCTATTGCCGGCGCTGCCATTCTAGGCTCGGGATTGCTGACTTCTACTCTGCCCAGTCCCAATAGCTCTATCGACGAGTACATGCCAGTGTTCATTGACTACATCAGCAATCCATCACAGACCATCAAATTGGCCGCTGCGAAGATTGTGGCTCTGTTCTACCAGATTTACAACTACGAAGAAGGCACTGAGAACGGCGAGCTAAACGAGAACGGCGTTCTCGAGCGGATCCCCTACATTGACCACAATGAGCTTGAGTTCACCCTGAAGGAGCAGATTTCCGAGTCTTCAAAGCGCATTGGAAAGAAGGATAAGCGTGAGCGCAAGTCACTGTTTCGCGATGTGCTTGCCACTGTCGAATCTTTCACCTCGTCGGCCAGCAGAGCCGCTCTCACCGCGGACGACCTTCTCATTACTCACCTCAAGTTATCACGCTCGAAGGCTCTCTCCATCGACTCGTGGTACAAACTGCTGCTCATTCAACACTATAAATGGGCCTATGGTCCATCAATCCATACTCAGATTGCGAATAATCCGTTTGTGAAGGATACGGTGCTCGAGTCCACCTATTCCGGTCTCGCCACCTCGTACTCGTACAGTGAGCCGGTGGTCTCCTCGCTTGCCTCCGATGATGCTCCGTCGCACGCGGCCCAGCAGCTCGAAAAGAGCGAGTTCAAGGCCCAGCAGGAACGGGCCACGCTCGACCGCCAACGTCAGATCAATGCCAACCGTTGGGAAAAGCAGCTCAGCCAGGGCACCGTCTCGACCACCTAGGCCGTTCACCTATTTTAATTGCTTATATTATACTCTACTGCTAATAAAATGAATACAATGCACTGCTCGCAAACGGGGAGAACGCCTCCGGCGGCCGGAGCGCTGCCCCGGACCCCGCTGTGCTCGCTTCGCGAGCAGCTTTGCCTCTCCCTCCCCTCCCCTGGGAGTTGCCCTGGAGTTGCCCTCCTCGAGCGCAGCGAGAGGAGCTGCGGGGTCTGGGGCAGCGCCCCAGCCGGGCCGGGGCCAGTGGCCCCGCCGTTATCAGATCATCTAATCAGATCCATCACGTGCACTGACACCAGTGCCGATGTTTTCGTCCCGGCTGTCCCAAAACAGGCCCCGAACAGCCTGAAAACGGCAGATGGGAAGAAGAGGAGCCTCCTGTGCCTGTTTGCTAGGTATTTATATATAAGAATTAGTACTGTGAGAGCAGCACTAATCCGCGGACTACTGTTCGGATAACCTTGCGACGTATTTTATGTGTTCCTGCCCTGCATCTGCGCCAGCCTTTCACAGATGATTGATTATCAGATCCACAGGTAGACTCACATAATTATAAATCACATATTTGAGGTCCTGATCCCGATTTCCGTCAAGCCCAAGACACCTGGAAAAGAGAAAGTGAAAGATGCCTTTTACTGAAGTGACGTCCGACGCTCACTTCACGGAGCTGACCACTTCGGTCTCTCCTTCGACCCTCATAGCTCTTTATTTTCACACCCCCTGGGCCGACCCATGTGTCCAGATGAACACTGTCTTCAAGTCGCTTTCTGATATTTATCCTCAGCATTTGTTTTTGAGTGTTAATGCCGACGAGTTCCCTGATATCTCTGAGTCGTTCGATGTGTCTGCTGTGCCGTTTATCGTCTTTTTACGGGAGAGCACTATTATCAAGGAGTTATCTGGTGCCAATCCCAAAGAGCTAGCTAGTACCATCCAGTCTCTATCTGGCGGTATCGCCCCAAATCTCGAGAAGGGCGCTTCTACAGGCTCTGCTTCCGCAGACGGATCCTCGGCTTCCAAAACGACTAACGGCAATGGTCCGTCTTTCGTGCCGTCTGGCCCTTCAGCCACTCCCTCGAACGAAGAGGAGGAAACTGAGGAGGAACTCCACAAACGACTCACAAAACTAATTAACGCTGCCCCTGTCATGCTGTTCATGAAAGGCACACCTGCCGAGCCCAGGTGTGGCTTCTCGCGTCAGCTGGTCGCAATTCTGCGTGAGAACCAGGTCCGCTTCGGTTTCTTCGACATCCTAAAGGATAACTCGGTTCGCCAGGGCCTCAAGACCTTCTCCGACTGGCCCACCTTCCCCCAGCTCTATATCAAGGGAGAATTCCAGGGCGGCCTTGACATCATCAAAGAGAATATCGCCGAGGACCCCAAGTTTTTCGAAAACGCTGTAGCCTAAAATCTACTGCATAGTACTGGCCCGCCTCCGGCGGCTGGGGCGCTGCCCCAGACCCCGCTGTCCCTCTCGCTGCGCTCTAGGGGGCCACTCCTGGTGGCTTTAAGCGCTGAGTTAAAGACTGGGTCCACCGGGAGTGACCTCCTCCTGCGCAGCGGGAGGAGCAGCGGGGTCTGGGGCAGCTGCCGGAGGCGACCCCCCAGAATCTGCAGTGATAAATAGTTCGTTACATTTCATAAATAAAGATTGCCATCAGTTTCGTGGTCTTAGTCAGAGTTCTCGATCTCGTCGTCAGAGAACGTCGTATACTGAACAGACTTGGCTGGCTCCGCCGGAGACCAGCGATTGGACTGGCTCCGGATGTCGTCCTCATTCTCTTCGTTTTGTTCCGCGCGTATTGTCGTGTATGCCTGAATGGGTCCACCAGGCCGCTCAGTCACAAGGGATGACCGCGGTCGAGTCGATGACGCCCGACCTTTTGGGCTGTTATTGATAGCCGGTTCGTAGTATCCGTCACATAGAATGCTATCAGTCTTATTGATCATCATACCGTACTGCGATGAGTAACTTGCACGGTAGTTTGAATACTCGGCCGACACTTCAAGCTGCTTGAAATGAGCTTTGCGGTCACGAGGGTAGACGAGAGGACGGAACTGTGGCTTTTCGGTCGAATTCAGGACAGCATGCCGCAGTTTGTATCGAGCTCCTGCAAAACATATCTCTGACATTATAGTCGGGATGTCGTATTCTACCATTGTATCGCATTCGCTTAATAGCTCTGCAATAGAATAGATGCTCTCAGTATTCATGCGGGAGTTGTGTGCACCGGGATAATTCTCCAGAACGGCCAAGGAAATGGTTCCATCTCTGTTGTTGTTTTCCCAATCTTTTAAAACCGATTCAACAACAACGGAGTCACTCAACACCGGAATTCCTTTGCTGTCTTTGTGGCTGCCATGGATAATTCTACCAAGGGCATGGAACAGGTCCAGATTACCTGCTTTTGCTACTGGTCTCAGTTTTGATGCCTTTGTGGATTGCCATTTAGCCCAAAATTCGAAACTGTTAATGGCCGAGCGAAGATCCCCTCCGCTATCGTTTGCCAATAATTTAATTGCAGCGTCAATATCTGTTTTCGCAATTGGCAGTCTTGAAAATAAAGACGCTTCTTTCTGACATATACTTTTAAGGGTCTTGCTCACTAGTGTCATATTAACAGGTTGGACTTTGATTCGCACTACCCTGGGATCATTTAAAATTCTTTTTGCTAACACTCGCTCAACAATAATTGAATCTGTAGCAAATGATGAGCTCGAGAACGAGGAAATCCCCCTGGCCGTACCGTATCGTCTAGTCTCTTCTGGCACGTCATATTCACTTACTATTAGTACCAGTGGGGGTAATTTCGGACCAAGTGAGGGATGATTTATCCACTGTAAAAGAGCTAGGTTGAACATTTCCTTGGTTTCATAATGCGAGATATTTGGTAGGTCCTCAACGAGGACCAGTTTTTTGGGTAATGGCTTGTCAGAAGAGTTTGGCAGACCGCCATTGCTTGCCCCACTGAACATGGCACCGGCAAGGAAATCTTCAAATGTCTCAGTGATGCGTTTTCCATCTTCTATCCTATCATGGTTATGCCATTCTAGTATATCATCATACCCTAGCTCCCTGGCTAAGGTAGTCACGGCAGCCGTCTTCGAGCTGGAAGTAGTTCCGCTAACTATAAGAAGTCTTGTTCTATACAGTTGTCGAGATATCGAGGCTCCTATAGTGTCCATATCGATCAGGGCGTTTCTGATTTCAGCAAGCTTCTTGGCGTGAATTGCTACCTCGGACGAGTGTTTAGGTGCATATTTGTCCAACCACGGCGTTTCCTCTGAAGTACCAACCTCAACAGGTTCCTGTTCGTCGACTGACTTAGTAAATGATTTTGTGAATCGCACTCTCTTGCCAGCAGAGCCTAAACGAGTGGCTGTAGCAGACTGCTGTAATGGCACATCCTGTCTACTCATGAAACTCGTTATACTCTTCTGCTGGCTTTGATCTTTGGGATCTTTCCGTTTAGACACACCTAGCTGCCTTCTTTTCCTGACCACGAAGGGAATGTCATCATCATCCGAGCTGCTGGATAATTCATCAACCAAGCTCACAGGAGAAGGCCTGCTAGATATAGAGCGCTTGGTTCCGCTATATGTTCGGTCAATGACGCCGTTGCTACTTCCGAAGTCCTCAATGGTCCTTTGACTGCTCGTCGCTTTGGCCAGCTTCGTTTTATCATCCGGCCTAGCTCTGAATGACTGGGTCCTCCTCTGCTTAGCCTTTTGCTTCGGAGACATGATTCTCCTAGCACAAATAGTGGACTATCAGCTTCAGGTCATATTCTGAAGCTGTAAACAGCTCTGATGAACATTGCAGCATGCGGAATGCGAAATATTCTAATATCCGAACTAGTGGTGATGGTTACTGGGAATTTTCCGTTGAGAACTTGCGCTAACTGCCAAAAGGCTAAGCTCGCTCGGGGGATTCCAGTGCAACAACTTCCAGTGCTTCAATACACACAAAGACAAATCAAAATCCGTGGTTTTATCATGAATCATTGTCAACATCCCATTCATGCACGAGAACAATAAAATTTCGTAACGTCAGATGTTAGCTTTCTGGCTAAACTGGGGTTACCCTCTTCTGGAGTTCTATCGCGCTTACTCGCATACTTAAAAGCAATTTAGCTTGAACCAAGTGAGTGGGAAATTCGGTGGTACACTTCTCTCAATAAACAACCTCTTGAGAGGCTGGCGTGGAAACACAGGACAGGGCCATCAGAAAACAAGAGTACTTGTGCTCTATGGGAGGTCCTGCGAGAGATTGGGCCTGCTAATAGCAGTGTCTCTTTAGTGCAATGCGCGATTTGGCCAATGCTGAAACTCGATACCGATCATGAACACAGAAGATTTTTGATTGTGAGAGCTGCTGTAAATTTCTCTATTCTTGAGAATTGAGTGGACTTCCTAGCACTCACTTAATGTGGGCAAAAATATAAAGTACAACACCTTCTGTTCACGCCTGGTCTCCCACGGCATTACTGAATAAGGCTCGTCGAGGCTTAAATATGATTGATCGGACGGGAAATCTTGTTTTCATCGAGATATGGTCGTACCTGAAAGATTAGTGATGCTGCAGCTATTGTGTTGGAGATATTTGCTTTTCCCAGTATGTTGTTATGATGGGCCATATTTTTATTTATGGCAACCTCAAAGCTTTCTCGCTGTTCTGAGATACTCTGTGGTCGTTATATCGTATCTAAGCTCGGTACTGAGGTCAGTGGCAACTCCGCTGGGTCAGTACCCTTCACGTGACGAACAGATTTTCGACGTGTTTAGCTCGTGTGGCGTAATGGTAGCGCGTGAGATTGCAATATAGTGTTGAATATCTTTAGGTTCCCGGTTCGAATCCGGGCTCGAGCTTGCAGCTTTTTGCGAATCTGGTCAAAGATAACAAAAAGACGGGGGAAAAATAGAATAAAAATAAATAATATTAAATTACATGCACACCTCAAGTCTGGCGCTCAGAGTTAGTAAGATCGATGAGTATGAGGCTCCAGAATAATTAATTTCCTCCACAAATGATCTGATATACTTGTCAAAGCTAGTCTGATACTGTGCAAGTGAGTTATCAAGATAGGTCAAAAGTTCGTCGGGGGTATACTCCAACCCATCTTTGTTAATTGCCCTGTTATAGTATCGTAACTGAGACTCTTGTACACAGGAGGGATCAATTTGAACCAGGGATGGCGTCTGGCTGGGAAGAAAATTCCCATACATGTGGCATGCTCGAAACAGCTTGGCTCGAATCTTCAACAGAACAGGAGATGTTAGCATACACTCCTTGATGACAGTATCTAAGAATGCAATATGCTTTTTCATAAGCAAGTCGACTGTTTTGGCTTCTCTGAGCTCCTGATCAAGCTTGGTCCAGTTCGGTTCAATGACATCAATTGTGCAAAAATATAGCAGCTGCTGGATAAAAACCAACATTCGTGACCGCAGTTTAATGGCAGCTCTCTTCCAGCTCGTTAATCGAGTTGGGGTTTGTTGAGTAGCGGAATTCCGCCATGGTGGAGACTTCATCTGTTCAACCCACGAATGATTGAGCGATCGCTCGATGTTCTTGAGTTCGACCAGATGGCGAAACAAAAACTGGTAGCGCATTATTGAGTTACGCGACAGTGCTAGCGACAAGGGAAAGGGCATTTTGAAATCGAGCTGAAGACCCATAATAGCCGTGAACGATTTGCTTCTCTTGTCAGACTCAGAAGAGGCGGATGTAGCTCCGCTAGTATGTTTGGCGGCCAGCACCATATTTCTGACGTAGTCAGAGCTATTAGCAGAGCTGTTACGGACCTGCTCGGCGTCCACTCCGATAATGTTAGTGATTTGTAACAGATACTCGGTTAGACTTTTGTGACTCATAGTCACGATTACCTCGTCTTTGAATGGGTCCTCAGACGATATACTTCCTGGCTGCCGTAATGCCATGTCAAGCAGATACTGCAGTTTAGTAATAGAAGCTAGCCGAGACGATTTGGTTAGCTCGTTGTATGCTATATCCATGAAGTTAATGAAAAAGTCAGCTCGGTCAAGGAAAAAATAGTGCTTCAGCGAACTCAGGCGGTTCTGAAGGCCGTGTGTTTGAACAAGAAGCGTCAGTAGGGACTGGTTCGCATGCTGGTACGCGCCATTCAAATCAATGATCAGTTTCGTGTCCTCGATAGACGAGTAATTTCCGCTGCTACTCTTGGATCCAAGGCTACCATTGATACCACTGCTCATTATATCCTCGTCACTTTCAATACTGCTAGGGATACCATTGTCATTGCTGCACTCTCTAATAACATTCAAATATTTTCCTGCTAAAAGAACCTTTTCGTAGACTTCGGGGTTCGACAGTTGCAGAGGCAAATCGTCAGTTCGAATAATGTATCGTCGTTCCCAATATTTGTCCGCGTAGTCTTGATGAAGTTGGTCCGCAGTAAACGAATTGTGGGCCTCACGAATCATGAACTCTTGATAGGGGTCGTCAATCACGCCTTGGTGGATCCATTTGTCAAACATGTCTAAATACGGCTTCGAAGCATTCTGCAACAATAGCCGAACAACACTGCTCGCTACTGGATCACCAGCCCATACTTCTAATCTTTTGGCTAGCAACTTCAATACTGATCCTCCTTTACACACTATTTCGCCTCTTCCCTCTTCGCGCAATTGAATGCCGCCATAGTCAGACGGCTCAATAGAGGCCGCTCCACGGATCTTTTCTATAATATCCTCAATCTCGTTTCCTCCTCGGCTTGCATCTGCTTTTCTGACGTTGTCTTCTAGAATAGCTTGGCACACACCATACGCGTGCTTGAGGAGAGACCCGACATGGGTCAATTCCACACTCATCTGGTGAAGCGAAAAATTTTGAGCATTCAGAACCTGGTATTCCAGTTCAGCCAACTTAACCAAGTACGCTTTTGTGATTTTTCTCAATCCGGCGCACAATGCTTGGTTCACTCTGCCAAACAAGTCTCCACTCTGGTACTCGCAAAAAGCCTGGATGGACATGTGCCAACTAGCCAGCTCGAGAATTGACATGGCCAGATCCTTCACGCTCGGATCAAAAAACTTCGCAATGCGAAAATCCGGTCCTCTCAGCCTATCCACTTCGGAAGTGGGATCATAGAGCTCGGAAAACCTGATATAGTTGCCCTCACAGCCCATGAGCACATACAACAGATCCTCCATCATGAGCGCTTCCTGCTCGCGGACATCCGTACTGACGAGCCGTCGTATCGGCGGACCAGACTCCCAAAACGCCTTGATATCTGCAAGCTTCTCTATGGGCTCTACATGGCCCTTTATGAGCGATTCTCCAAACCGGCCACTAGCAGTTCCAGCGCCTGCAATGCCGTCAGAGCTACCGCCGCCATGGACGATCCCTCCACCATCAGCACGACCAGATCCAGCTCCAACATCGTTCCCAATTCCTTCCAAGCCGGCCCGACCGTCACTAGTCTGTCTGTCCTGTTGCAACCTGATTCTCGGCACCCATACCGCGCTGTGATGGTTAGTCGTGATCTCGTAGTCCCAGTCGGCCTCCGGCCCGGCTGCGGCACCGCCCCAGACCCCGTTGTGTTCCGCTTCGCGGGACCCACACCCGGGAGCAGTCCTGACCATTACAGCCAGAGAAGCGACGGGTGCGTGGTCGCGGGACACAGTACTGATAACCTGGATGGGACTGGAACAGTTCAGACCGTCATACGCCCATCGAGCACACTGAGCAGCCATCACTGGCCTCCATTACCGGCCTCCCTGTATTCCGTTCTGCAATACGGTGCATACCTCATTGTCCTGAATGGCCGGCTGGACAGACGAACGAGTGTGTGGTTTGTTTGTTTACTCAGATGCGAATCAATATTAATTGTATGCCTACCTCGCATGCTGTAGCTTAGCGCTTTGGCGACGCGTGCCGCTGTCGCGGTGCGGTGCCTATGGCACGGCTGGCTCTAGCCATGTTCACAGAGCTCACTTATCAGCTCTAGCACATCTCCACCGCCACCACCCATTACCAACGTCCTGAAACACCCTCTGCCGGCTCAATTGCTGTCAATTGTTCCAGCGCATAACCAGTCACACGCTACAACATGTTTCTCACTCGAAGCGAATACGACAGAGGTGTCAGCACCTTCTCTCCCGAGGGCCGTCTCTTCCAGGTCGAGTACTCTCTCGAGGCCATCAAGGTAAGGTTCCTCCTTCGCTCGTGCTCCGCGGCTCTCGACCAGACCTGCTATGTGCCGCCCTCTACCCTCTCCTCCTTTTCCCTCCCTCTCTCCCCATGTGGTTCCCTCCCCGCGAGTGGCTCTCCCCGAGCTCTGCTCGAGGAGCCACGGGGTCTGGGGCACCGCCCCGGAGGCACCCACTCTGACAAACCTAACACCTACCAGCTCGGATCCACAGCCATAGGCGTGGCCACATCAGAGGGCGTTGTGCTCGGCGTAGAGAAGAGAGTGACCTCGTCGCTGCTCGAGTCGTCGTCCATTGAAAAGATCGTAGAGATAGACAAGCATGTTGGATGTGCCATGAGCGGGCTGACGGCCGACGCCCGGACCATGATCGACCACGCCCGTGTTGAGGCCATCAACCACTCTTTCAACTATGACGAGCCCATGAAGGTCGAGTCCATTAGCCAGTCGGTTTGCGATCTGGCCCTTCGCTTCGGAGAAGGTGCCGACGGCGAAGAGCGGGTCATGTCACGTCCCTTCGGTGTGGCCCTGCTCATTGCCGGCGTCGACGAAGACGGCCCCCAATTGTAAGTTCTGTTTCCCTGCAGCTGAGAAGATACCTCCGCTGGCTGGGGAGCTGCCCTACGCCGCTGAGGCCAGTGGCTCTGCTCCCCAGGAGAGAGACTGTGGGTGTAATGCGGTTGTGCAATTCTAACTTCGCAGATACCATGCTGAGCCCACAGGAACGTTTTACAGATACGATGCCAAGGCAATTGGCAGTGGAAGCGAGGGCGCTCAGGCCGAGCTGCAGAACGAGTACCACTCGTCACTGACTATGGAGGAGGCCGAGCTGCTGGTGCTCAAGGTGCTCAAGCAGGTCATGGAGGAGAAGCTGGATTCGAAGAACGCCCAGCTCTCGAGTGTCACTAAAGAACACGGATTCAAAATATACAACGACCAGGAGATGGCCGCCGTGGTCGAAAAACTAGAGGCGCAGACCGGGCCCGACGAGACCGCCGCCGCCGCCGCGGCCGCCGACGCTGAGCAGTAATGAATGTATTTGCCATGCTAACGACCCCTGTATTACCGTGCACGGTACGCGCCTCCGGCGGCTGGGGCGCTGCCCCAGACCCCGTTGCTCCTCTCGCTGCGCTCGAGCAGGGCCGCTCCCGGGAAGCGTTTCGGGTGGCAAGTATGCTCCGCTTCGCGGAGCACAACGGGGTCTGGGGCAGCGTCCCAGCCGCCGGAGGCATGCCTGGGAAAACATCCTGATATAAAACATATGCAGTTACTATCTGTGAGAACATGTCTGGGGGTGGGGAGGTGGGAAGCCTATTCCACGAGGTGGGAGTACTCCGGGATCTCGCGGATTTTGGCGTAGAGGAACTTCTCGAGTTTGGTGGCATTTTTGTAGTAGGTGGTCGTTTCGTTGTTGTAGGAACGGCAGTTGTTGAAGATGAGGCGCGCATCGTACAGGAAGTCCTCCATGGACGCGTACGAGTCTGCTTCCAGTCGCGATTCCATGGTGGACAAGTCCATGGGCTCTTTGATGACGAGGTAGTAGTCGGCCACCTCATCTCTGTTGACGGGCTGAGCGAACGGCCAGGCCGAGGGGTGGTTTTCCATCTCACTCAGCAGGTGCTGCATGACCGCAAAGTGCGGTCCTCTCTTAGGCCGTCGTGCTAGCTCATCCATCTCGGGTGTCCACCCAGCCTCTTTCAAACCGGGTATGGTCATAGGATCGATCTTCGTGACGCCTTTACGGAACTCCTGAATGCCTGGTCGGACAATATGCGATCTGGAGATCTCTCTGATTTTGGCCATGACAGCAGCTTTTTGGAGAAGAAGAATCTTACCAGCATCGAGATAACGGATGCGTGGTAGCATGGAACACTGCATTATCGTACCACCCTCGTAATCCTTGATATATCCCATCCATATACTTTTGTCGAGAGTAATATCCTTGGTAAACCCTTGCTTCTTAAAGTAGCCAATGGCGTAGTTATCAGCATATGTCAGAAAGTACATGATAGGAGTCGTTCCTTTTACGTAGTCTTTCAGATGGTTCATTAGGTGGGCTCCGTAGCCACGCACTTGCTCGGTAGACGAAATAGCACAGAATACAATTTCGGCAAATTTCCGTGACTCAAACGGCCGGTACGTAATACCTCCAACGACTTGTAGATGGGGCCGTCGTACCACGGCAATAGACACATGGCTCCGATCGTACACAAGACGAGCGATATACTCTCGAGGCATCTTGGGCAGCTGCTTCTGAAAGATGTTCTTCAAGCCAGTGAGGATCATCATCGAGTCCGGCTTGTTGTCATTATTCACTACTCGAAACTCGATCTTGCCCTCACGCTCTTCGATAACGGCCGCTCGTTCTTTGTATTTATACTCCACATCTTCAAATACAAAGGTAGTGATGTTCGACGTGTCTTCAGTTTCACCGGGCTCGCCGTTCTCGGTCGCCTGGTTTGTAGTTTCCGCCTTCCCTTCTTGCTCTTCTTCTCCGTCGTCCTCCTCTTTGACATCTTCATCGTGTTCAGCCTTGACTGACTCGTTCTCTTCCTTCTTCACTTTACTGGCCTTGTTTTTCGCTTTATTGGCTTCATCCTGATGCATGGTGTATTTGCCGGCCTCCTCTCGCTTGATCTGCTTGCCCTTGTCGTTACCGGCCTCATTGTCGTTATTGTCATACTCATTGTCATTGTCGTTATCGTTATCGTCTTCGTCCTCGTCATCTTCGTCTTCACCATCTTCGTTAACTGAAGCCGTTGTGTGACGTTTGCTATTCTTTTTGGTGTATTTCTGCACGTATTTCTTCGTCACTCCTCGTCTAGGACCGTCTGCATCTGTGTCGTACTCATCTTCCTCGTCTTCGGCATCTTCTTCAACATCGTTGTCCTCATTGTCGACCCTGTCTGCATCAACATCGGCTTCTTCAGGGTCTGGCTCCTCCTCTTCCTCTTCATCGTTGTCTTCTCCATCAACACCAGTCTGATCTGCCTCGTCAGCATCATCTCCTTCTTCGTCATCTCTGGCTCCGTCTTCTGTCGCAGGATCACCTTCTTCATCATCATCATCGTCGTCTTCTTCTTGCTCATCATCATCTTCTTCTTCTTCTTCGCCTCCTTCTTCTTCCACCTCTTCATCTTCTTCTTCGTCATCCTCCTCATCGCGTTCTTCTTCCTCTTCTTCGTTTCCATCGTCCTCTTCCTCTTCTTCTTCTTCTACATCATCATCTTCTTCTTCCTCATCCTCGGCTTCGTCTCCCTCTACTTCTTCATCTTCCAATTCTTCGTCTTCTTCTTCTTGATCAGCGTCGCCTTTCAAGCGTTTGGAAATGTACTGAGCTTCCGCCTCGGCCGAGGCTTTTCGCTTATTTTCGGACTCGACCATGTTCAAACACGTTCCGCTTACCAGTGTGTGAAATAGCACTTTCCAACATGCGTCTCATCAGATCGCCTACTGTCGCGAACCTCTATCTAGCATTAATCACGTGACTTTGTTTCGTTTCCCAGTTCCCAGTTCCCCAGATCCCTGGTGAGCCCTCGGCGACTGGGGCCCTGATCAGACCCCGTTATGCTCCACTTGGAGGAGCGTGCCTCCTACGTGGACCGGGAGTCCTCCTCGAGCGCAGCGAGAAGAGCCGCGGGATCTGGGGCGCACCCCAGCCGCCAGAGGCGCGACCATGGCCCCTGTAGAAACTGCTGCCGGAATACCCAATCCGCCTTGTGAGCCGTTGTCCAACACTCCCCTTGATATTGGGAAATATATCAACCGTTCAGAGTGCAATCAACTGCTCAGTCGAGTGAAACGGCTGTAGCTGCACTGCACCGGACACTTGAACTGGATCCTGTGATCTGGCTCTCTCACCGTACTTCCTCTTGCTCTGGCCCCTCAGATATGTCTGCTGTTCGAATTGTGACGGAACAATTGAGCTCCTCATTCGGAGATCCCGTCTACTGCCATTTGACTGTGCCTAGTAGTGAGGCGTCCCATAAAGCTCAGATCACTCTGTTCGTTTCAGGATCGCCGTCGGGACCTGGCCAGTTGGGAAGCTTAGTCTACGCGCTGCCTGCGAATGACGAGAAATCCTCGGTGCGCATGTCCCGTTTGTTTCAGTCGGAGTCGTCAATCGACAACGCCGAGCGACTGGCTCAGGCATTGGTGAAGAAGTTCGGTCGGCCTTCCTTGATCGGCTCGTCTTTGGCTGGAGCTGACGGGACAGGAGACGTCTTTTCTATACTGAAATTCGTTGGCGAGAATATCCAGCAAAAGGATTCGGTATAACAAACAGTCTATTCGAACGACTATGATTCTACATCAGGGAATGGCGTTTGCTGGAGTTCTCGCTGCCATACACGTATACCGTGGTTCACAGATATATGTGTTGTACCATATTGTAGCAAAAAGAAACCTCATATTTATTTGTTCTGTCTATAGAAATACATGCTCACTTATATCATGTTAACCGTTGGTCATATGGCATCTATTCAGTTAGTACAGGAATCTGGTGTAAGCTAAACTGCCGCAGAAAGCACAGCCATTCCAGAGACAAGAGATCAGTAGGTTTGAATGTTATAAAGGGTTTTTATCAGCATGATAAATTCTCTGAGTGAGCTGAGTAAGGTTATCATCACCAAAGTCTCGAATGTATGCGTTTCAGCATCCTAATGCCAATACTTACAATGAGCGTTTGTATCTGCTGGAGAAGAAAAGAATTCTGGCAGCTTGAAAATTTCCCAGTATATATAGTGTATTTCTGATGTTAGGTTTCGCTGATCTCTTGAACTTCGGGCATACTCAGGGGTAGGAGACCTGGGAGTCGGAGCACAACTTCCCTAAAGCCTGGCACAAGAGCTTGTCAAGGGCTGTCATCTTTGCGAGACAATTGTCATCAGGCACAGGACCAACTGCTCGCGCAGCGAGCACCACGGTCCGGGCAGCGCCCGGCCGCCGGAGGCTGACCGCATCAATATCATTCAGGCCGGGAATAAATAAATAAATAGGGCTCATAGTCCAGTCAGGCTGCCAGCTGCTGTTTCTGAATACCGACGGCCACATCATCAAGCTGTGACAGGATCTCCTGCAGACGGTTGTCAGAACGCACTATCGGGTCAGTGTCTGTGACAGATCTCGTGAAGTAGATGAAGCCGTCAATTTGATCGATTTGGGCAGCTAGACGATTTTGCGTAATCATAGAGACGGTGTATTGCTCAACCTTGGCTGGGGTAAGATCAAGAATCTGCGACAACTGCTGAATTCCGATGTTCTTATAGATTCTCGACACGGAGAGAACATTGTGTTCGATAACCGCGCGAGTGAGGACTGTAGTTCCGTCAGCAAGCTTGGCCAGCTGGTGGTTCTGGAGCTTTTTTGAGAACTCCTCGACGTCTGTTGGATATAATAGTCGGTCGAGGTATACCTTTTCGAGAATTGGGAAGTTGTCGAGCTCTCGAGTCCGTTCGTCGTTATATAGTCTGTGAAGAATCTGAGATCGGATAGGCCCGGCAGATCCAAGAATACTACATGACACTGCTTGTCCCAGGCAAGCCTGGCGGTCCGACTCCTCCACTAGCTGCTCTTTAGACACATTATAGTACTTGTTTGCCGCATCGAGAAATTTACGGTTCGAGTCGAGAATTCGAGCTTGAGACAGCTGGAAATGGATATCCGTAATCTCACTGCGTTTTTCCAGCTGCGGTCGCAGGTATTGTGCCTTGCTGAGGAAAGTACTGGCATTCTCAGGCTGATCCGCCTCAAGATAGTTTCTCATAATTCGAACATACAATTCGAAAGTCTCATTGTCACTTTCAACTTTTTCAGAAACTGTTGATGAAGAAGCAATTACCGATAGACGTTCCTGGAGAACTGCTGCTGCCTTATTGTACAAGCCCTCATTCTGGTAAATGTCGGCTAGGCGGTTACGGGCATTTCGGTCTGTGGAATAGAATGACACAATCAATGGCACTATGGAAACTAGTACAAACTTCAGTATCGCTTCTTCCAGTTCTGAAAATGTAGCTTCATCTGCTGGTCGGATATGTTTCAAGACCTGTTCGAATACCGCATTCATGCCACCATAAGAGAGGGACAGCATTTTGGTAATGAACTGCTCCAACTGGGATTTGTTGGCCTCCACTGGTTCAATTGAGTTCAGAATCTCAATAAACTCTGCCAGTTTCTCATCCTGGGACTTGGCCGACCCGGCAATCTGTTCGATTCTGGACTCCATATCCGCTGTGACCAGTGAGAAGCATAAGTTACGTTGAATATGCCATATGTGCTCGTGAATTAATGTCTAGCCGTGCCAGAGTTCCATGTTGTTCCTGAACACAGTTTCAGTGTTTATCTCTATCATAATCAATATATGCCATATTAATTGGTTAAAGGATGGTGAAGTTGAAGCCACCTGACATTTGTAGCTTTTGGCGGCGGTGACTGTCAGCGATCAGGGTCTGCATAGATGCGGGTCCCTGCATGTGCTGAAGTAGGGAAAGATATCTCAGAAACTATTTGAACTGACTTAATTCTCTGCTCTTAATGGGTCCCCTAAGACAAATGTTGGGAAAGTTCTCGCCAATTCCTGAATGGTACAGAAAGTCCGCAACAGCAGTTCTGTAGGAGACACATTTAAAGAGCACATACTTGACAGAACCAGTCGGAATAACACAGTACTACGAATATCTCTGACAATATCCCTTTAACTCTTGAGAATGACCAACAGCGTGGAAGGAGTCTTGGGATGGGCCTGGCCTCGGTATTCAATTACTAATAGAATTATATCGCCAAAACTTTTGACAAAAACCTTTAGGCACGAGTTCTTGTCTGGCCAGATCCTGTGTTAGGTACGAAATCGCTCATTAAAATTCTTCACTTCAAAAGACGTTTACTATAGGTGATATCTTGCAAAAACCTATATCGAAATTTAATATTGCCGACTCAAACATGGCTAATTAAAATATTCGGTACGTTGAAGAATCTGTGTACAGAGAACAACTGTCACGAGTAAAACATAAGAAACATCGAAACAAACTAATCTACAGAAGAATCTTACCAGAAAATCAGCATAGTAACGAACCAAATCGTCTGTGTTCTTGGACCGGGCGATTACAAATTCAAACTCAATAAAATAAATCACTGACATTCAGGTCAGGGTCAGTTTCAACTATATTACTCGCTAGTGCAACTTAAAAACCTTGCGGGAGATTGCGTTTGAATAGAATTAATTCCAGTATGGAAGCAATTTTCAAGTTCGTGAATCATGTATCATAACATAACCAGACCTTGTTCGAAGAATATAAAATGGCAGTACTATTCCAACAAATCCACATCTCTCATCGACAACACAGTTCTTCACAACGCAATAACTAACTAATACATTCCTTCAGCACTTTTACCACATTCTATTCACTCTTTCCATACTTTGCTTTCAATTCATTCTTTAAAAATGGTTTCTTCAAAGTTCCTTGCTGCTGTCGTCATTGCTGCCACCGCCGCTAATGCTGCACCCATCGACCTTGCTACTCGCCAATTTGGGCTCTTGGACGGCGTTGAAAGCGGTGTAACCAACTTCCGCCAGACTGTCGACACTCTCACCAGACAGCTCCAATCTGGTGATTTTCACGGAACTGTTGATGCCATCACTGCCGTCATTACTGGTCTTGACTCCCAGATTGATAACGTCATTGGCACAGTGTCTGACGCTCTGGCCCCCTTCACGTTCGGCGTCTCCAAGGCCATTGGAAATGTTATTCTCGGGCCCTTTGTCCAATCGGTCACCAACGGAGCTGAAGTTCTTATTTCCAACCTCATTGGCGGTCCTATTGATATGATTTCTGCTCCAGTTGTTGCTAGCTTGACTGGAAATATTGACAAGTTGGTCCAGCAAGGTCAAAAGTACAACATTGACACTAGCAAGCTGGCCAACCTCAACACCCAGATACAGGACAACCTTCCTAAAATGTCCAAGAGAGATTTGGCTGTGGCCCGCCAATTTGCCCTCCTTGATGGTGTCGAGAGCGGTGTAACCAACTTCCGCCAGACTGTCGACACTCTCACCAGACAACTCCAATCTGGTGATTTTCACGGAACTGCTGATGCCATCACTGCCGTCATCACTGGTCTTGACTCCCAGATTGATAACGCCATTGGCACAGTGTCTGACGCTCTGGCCCCCTTCACGTTCGGCGTCTCCAAGGCCATTGGAAATGTTATTCTCGGGCCCTTTGTCCAGTCCGTCACCAACGGCGCAGAGGTTCTGCTCTCTAACCTCATCGGAGGCCCCATTGACATGATCTCGGCCCCAGTCGTCGCCAGCTTGACCGGCAATATCAGCAAACTCGTTCAACAGGGCCAGAAGTACAACATTGACACCTCAAAGCTCTTGAACCTCAACACCCAAATCCAGGATAACCTTCCCAAGATGATGAACTAGATCATGCCAAATTAGATCAATTATATCTTTTATCTAGTTATCTATATCATAGTAGCTATAAACACGATCTTTCTCTCTCAGGCGAATTCTCCTCCACTATCTCCGGCAGCCGGGGCGCTGCCCCGACCCCGCTGTGCTCGTTTCGCGACCGCTTCGGCTGTCGGAGCCTGGCCGCAGAGTATGACAGAGCCCCGGCTCTAGGAGCTCCACCCCCAGAAGAGGACATGATCTGTTGAGGTATGCCAGAGCTGCGACCCATCTCCTGCGCAGCAGGAGCGCCAGGGTCTGGGGCCACGCCCCAGCCGCCTGAGGCACAACCGGCCAGACTTGAAATCCCATTGAGTGTGCAAATGACTTCTGTATTTCGGTTTATAAATAATCTACCCAGAAGGCCGGACGGGCATCACGTGATTCCGGAGAACAATAGACGAAACGACACGGCCAACGAGTCCATTAGAATGAGATGGATGCAATAAGAGTACGCCAGTGTGGTACGCGAAACACTGGTGTCACCTCTTATCTACCATTTATTGGTCCAAGGAACCAGACTTCTTGAGCTGGTAGTAGCAGATGGCGAAGGGAGCGCCCAAACCGACGACTGCGCGATGTTAGTGGACGTCTAAGTGAGACAGGAGCGCGGGCGGCGGGAGTGAAATGACCCGGGAGAGCTTCGAGCTTGTTTCTGTTTTACCGAGGCATTGCCTTAGATGACATGATGACGGCTAGCAGTAGCTGAAGACTAGCATGCGGGCGGTTGATTAGGATCGCAGTCTTAAATACAACCCTGATAGCCATATCACGAACGGACCCAGTAGCGAAGGATCGAGCTTAGTTCAATACATACCAAAGTAACCCCAGTGCAGAGCCCAGTAAGGAACGTATTTACGTCCGTGGACCTTGAAAGGAAGGTTGTTGTAAGGACCTTCAGGGCCGTGGCTGCGAACAATAGCAGAGGTCGAGAAACCACGGCGGGCGACAGAAGAGGCGGTGCGTTGACTTAATCTGGTAAGCATTTTTGTTTTGATTTTACTGTCGCGAGCCAATTGCAATTCCTGGGAAAACAAGAAACAAACAAATTAGAAAGTCGGGGACTTTGTGTAGAAAATAAGTTGTCTGATTGAAAGTGAAATAACAACTGACGTCGAGTCAAATTTCAACCACTAGTATTACAAGAAAGAAAAGTTTACGCTTGGAGAATCCCAGCCGTGTGGAGCGTTCCGTGCTGGCTATCCATTGCAGTTGGGAGGTTTGAAATGGGCTGATATGTAGGCTCGACCATTGGTTAGCGATCCTTTGATTGGCTGGCTCTAACACTTCGTCTTCAGTTTGGGCAGGGGTATGTCTCGACAGACCGCGAGTCTTAACATGAAAATATGTGGTCTGCTTTGTAGTTGAACCCGACCTGACTTGTCTGAGCTGATTTCTACTGTCATTCAACAGACCCACACTCGAATTGATCAAAATGCCCGTCACAAACAGTATCAAGCCCATTACTGGCGCTCTCAAGAGAAGAATCATCACTGACATTGCTGTTGGTACGTATTGCTCCGGGTTACTAGCCTGTGGCCGCTGGACCGTGCCACTGGAAGTGCCTCCGGTGGCCGGGACGCTGCTCCGGACCCCGTTGTATTCGCTGCGCGAGCGCCGGGAGAGGATGAGTTAGGCGGAGCACAGCTCGCTCTTAGGCTAGTTCGAGGTTGAGACGCCGGCTGAGTGTCAGCCCAGTGCCAACTTGCGGAGTGCGCGAGCAGAAGACCCGATCAGAACTAACAAGAATCTCAGGTTTCGGTAAGTGACATATGGACCGCTGGCCAGGAAACGGGAGAGGTTGGGATGTATGACGTGTGCGCACAGAAGCGAAAATAAAAAGACGAAGACGTTGATACGACTCTTGAGTCTACTCAGACAACGGCATCAAGAGACTGGGAGGCCAGATAGAGGAGAAGATGATGAGTGCTGGTGTGTCGCACGAGCACATGGCGTATATCATCGGCGGTCTGGTTGATTTTTGCTTGTGGAATTTTCAGTATATCAGTAACAGTTGTCTTTGACACATCTCACTTGCATAGCGAGTCCAGTGACGGCTTGGACGGCTACCTTTCTCAATGCGCAGTCAGTACGAAGCAGTACTCGGCATAGGAAACTAACAATCGCAGCCTTGGGCGGTGTCTTCTCGTCTCTTTGGTGGTACAAATTCCACCTGCCCAGAAACGCCGTCCGCGACGCCTGGTACGTCCAGAACGCCAAGTCCAAGGAGTAAATACTCAGCCCAGACTTGCATGGACAGCCTTTTCGGCCCAGTTCGCCATTATTTAAGACGTAGCACGCAATACAATATGCTCTCCTAGTATGAGAGATTCCGCTCGTAACTAGCCCGCCCAGATCTTGTACTCATCGCTGGGACCTGAAACCAAAGATATTTCGCATCTTTTTACGAATTGCGTAGCCCAGGGAAGCGACAGGCTCTCTGGGAAAAAAACCTCCTCTCGCTTCGATCGAGGAGCTACGGGGTCTGGGGCAGCACCCCAGCCGCTGGAGACGGGCTCAGGGGTAACATGGACCCTGCGCCTGCGCCTGCTGCCGCGGAGGCGGATGCAGCTTCCGGCAGTTCACATGTTGAAGAGCGGCGATCAGGATGAGACGAGGAGAGAGCGAGCTTTGACGAGCAGAGGATGGAGCTGTCGTCGCTGAAGGAGGAGGCCCTAGAGGGTCTGTATGGCATTTTGGACTCGATACGGCCGAGTCGCAAGATTCTTGTGCTGGACAGGAGCTTGACGCCAGTGGTGAATCTAGTACTGCCCAACTCAAGCTCTCTGAAAGACCACGGGGTGGAGCGGATATACTGGCTTCAAGGCAATGAGAACCGAATTGAGCCTGCCGACAGGAAGAGGAAAAGCGTTATTTATTTAACGAGCACGGGGATCGAGCAATCGTTTCTAGTAGCTCAGCACGTGGAGTCTCTACTTGGTACTGCCGTGAGTGCAGAAGATGGCAGGCTGGTTGAAGGAGCAGGGGGCAGCCGGGCCAATGGCGGCCACCAGCTAAGCACCACATCGCTTCATGTAATTTGTGTTTCTGACAAGACCCTAGCATTTTCGCATGTTCTAGAAGAGTCAAGAGTACTTGGCGACGTCACTCTACATAGCTGGCCGGTGCACTTTCTGCCCATAGACGAGGACATACTATCACTTAACCTTCCGTCCGGGGGGTTCGAAGAGACTTATTTACACGGCATACCGTCTGCAATCCATCGGTCCGCAAAGGCTATTCAGAGTTTGCAAGAAAAATATGGGCTCATTGGTAGAATTACCGGCAAAGGAGACGCGGCCAGAGTATTGGCGGATATATTGCTGGACAAGCGACAAGAGAGACGCACAGACCTGGCCCAAGAAACTGCCAACATTAATAGAAACAATGGCACAGGCGGCAGTTTTCTTGACAGCATAAAGTTCGGCGGTATTGGCGGTATTGGTAGCGGAGGCACTGGCAGTCTACAGAATGGAAACGGCGTAGACTCAGGAGGTACTGATACACGTGCAGTACCGGTGACCGCCGACGATATATCGGCCACTGCATTTGCTCACAAGTTCTCAAATGTATTTGTTGGCACGCATATAGATCATCTGGTTATCATTGACCGTAAAACAGACCTGGTGACCCCTCTACTGACTCAATTGACGTACCATGGTCTGGTCGACGAGTTTTATAAGCTATCTGAGACCGGTCAGGTGGATCTTCCAACCGAGATAGTTCAGGGCCCAGGAACCCAGAAACAGAACACTCACGAGCTTAATTCCTCTGCATCGTCTTCATCGACGCCCGCGCCTTCTGCCATATCTTCATCAGGAACGAAAAAGGCATCTCTGTACTCCGACCACGACACACTGTTCCATACAATTCGGGACATAAATTTTGCATTAGTTGGTAACTCGCTGAACAAAGTGGCACGACAGCTTCAAGCCGATTACGACACGCGCCACGACGCCAAGACAGTTTCAGAAATCAAGCAGTTTGTGTCAAAAGTAGGCGGACTACAGCACCTACACCAATCACTCCGTTTCCACACGGCACTTGCCGAGAATCTCATGAGCAAAGTACAAGACGAGGAGTTCAACAAGTGGCTTGAAGTCCAGCAGAACATCGTCGCCGAGTCGCTCGACACAAATACTCTTCTCGTCATGATTGAAGATCTCATCAACAGGAGCTCGTCTCTCTCAATGGTTTTGAGACTGCTTTCCCTCGAGTGCTTATGCAAAGGTGGCATCAAAGAAAAGCAGCTGTTAGCACTCAAACACCAGATAGTCCAAACATACGGCCACAAACACATACTTACGCTGTCTAATCTGGAAAAGCTGGGACTAGTGTTTGCTCGCTCACCAAGTATCCCAAACAACTTCCCCACCCTTCGCAAATCACTGAATCTAATTGTGGACCTTGCCGATGACAGCAACCCCAGCGATGTCTCTACCGCATACTCTGGGTATGCACCACTCAGTGTTCGTCTGGTACAATGTGTGATAGATAAACGGGCGGTGATCAAACCCCGGCGTCTTCTGCCGAATGTGACCACTGCCACAAACTATGCCAACGCCTACACATCTTCTCTTTCCACCGGCTGGAAAGGCGCTGAAGACATCGTCAGCAACATCCCTGGAAGCGTCGTCGAGGAAGTTCAGCGTAGCGAGTCGCAGCTGCGCGAGGCCAAGCTCCGCAAGATTCTTACTAGAAACACCCCTGGGCACGACAAACCCACGACGCTGGTGTTCTTCCTCGGAGGAATCACCTATGCGGAAATCGCCGATCTCCGCCTCGTGGCCGCTAAGGACACCGTCAACACGAAAATCGTTATCGCCACCACGGGTGTGATATCCGGTTCCAGAATCATAGATGTCGCTCTGCGCTGAATGATGTATCTTTATGTATTGTCAATGCTTGACAGTTTGTCCCAGTGTGCCTTCGGCAGCCGGGGGCGGCCCCAGACCCCGTTGCTGCTTCGGAGGAGGCTACTCCCGGTGGAATGGCCTCGTCCAGCGCAGCGAGGGAGCTGCGGGGTTTGGGGCAGCGCCCCAGCCGCCGGAGGCATGTCCACATGATAAGAGAGATAAATAAACTAATGGGTACTGAAGTTGACGACCAGTCGCAGGCTGAATGGAAGCGCAGGGTCGCTGATGACAAGTTCGTCGCCAGAGTCGAAGAGGCCGCGCAATGGTTTTGTGAGATTGCCGCGGGTAGCCTCTTCAAGGGCAGGCGGGCTGCGCATGTACAGCGACTTGGAAGCTGTTCGGATAGAGGGCGAGGGCGATTTCGTTTCCGGTCTGTCAGCCAGAGAAGCTATGAAGTCTTCTAGGGTCTGCACAGGGTCCACAGTGATGGGACTAGCGCGACTGCCGCACACCGGGCATTCGTCCTTCTTCTGGTGCTCGAATGTATATGTGTACACGGAATCATTGCCCGTGTACATCATATAGTTGCTGAGATAGGGGTTGCACGAGGTTGCTATTTTGAAGGCTTCATTACAGCACGAGGCTGCGATAACGGCATTCGTAGAGGCTATAGCAGGAATGATTCGTTTGATAACTCCCTGCGTTAATGTGTAGGTTATACCTGAGATATTGTGCTCCTTAGCACGAGCAAGCGCTGTTTCATATACCCATTTGACATCTTCTGGCGAATCGTTGTCTATTTTGCGATCGGGAAATGACAATGGCCACTGGATGACACTTGCCCATTCAATACAATGCTCAGGCACTCGCGGTGTATTTGCAATTGTACACATTGGATAGGTGACTTGCTTGCCCAGCATATCCAGCGAGCATTCATAGCACGAACTGACAGTGGGAAGAATGACTCTGGCTTGGCCTCTGAATCCCTCGGTACCACCGTCTATCAAAGGTTTAAGAGATTCGGGAACATCTGAATCTACTAGATTGACCAGAGTGGCATTGATCCATCTTCGTGCCTCCACACTGTCGAGACCACAAATAACCAGGGCAAATTGCATGTAGTAGGAATCATCCTTATCCTGAATCTTGCCGAAATAGGGCGTTACCTTCACGCCCTTGATACGCTTCATAATGAAATCTGCAGCAACAATGGCCTTGCTTTTGCCTATGTCACTTTCTCGAAACAGAAATTGTCTATTCAGGTTCGACAAATCGATCGTGTCCATATCAATAACATGAATATCCTTAAACCCTGACAGGGCCAGGTTCTTCAGGATCTCGCACCCGAGTCCTCCAGCTCCAATAACCCTAACTGTTAGTGTCAAGTCTTCAGTTGAATCCTCGTGAAGCGTCCACAGCAGGAAACTGGGGCAGAGCGCCCACTTCCGGAAGCATGACTTACAAGACCTTGATTCCATTCAGAAAGTCCTTGACATCGGTGCCCGGGACGAACTCATCGAATACGAACGGCCCGCCCCGAGTCAGCACTCGATCGACTGCCGTAGCCATATCAAGCTGGATGAAAAGACGGCTCGTAAGTTGGCTCTGATTACCAGTCTCTTCTCTGCTCTCCCTTGACTAAAGAGATGTGCATTATGGCCGGGGTAGAGCCACTCCCATTAGAATGATGTCGGGACCCTGCCGATCCCCGCGGAAATTCTCCACGCAGTGGAGACACCTGCTATTGAGAACAGCGAACAAGGCAATCTCATCTGGTGACAAGCTACATTCACTTTTTGGCCCATCGTGAGTTGATATTTGGTTAGTATCGACCTGTGAACCCTCCCGTGTTCTCTGCCAGCTCTGTTTTAAGGGCCACTGATGAAGGCTACTAACGGGCAACTGAAATATTCTACTACAGAGAGATGAAAATCGACTACAGTTAGCAGTAAGCTAGCATCTCATGTTATTCACTTGACTCACTCCACACAGACGCTCATTTCATCCAGATCAAAATGATCCAGATTCGCGAGGCGACGGTTCACGACCTACAGGGTATGCAGAATACCAACCTGACAAATCTGCCGGAAAACTACACACTAAAGTACTATCTGTACCACGCTCTTTCGTGGCCCCAAGGATCGTATGTTGCAACGACCCAGAACTCGTCAGGCCAAGAACGTATTGTCGGATATGTGCTCGCTAAGATGGAAGACGACAACAACGACGACCCCAATGCCCCGCCCTATATCCCACATGCCCACATCACCAGTCTGTCAGTCATGAGAACCTATCGACGCATGGGCATCGCAGCCAAGCTGCTGCGACAAGCGCTACGAGCTCTGGTCGAGAGCTACGGAGCGCAATACGTCTCTCTGCACGTACGACAGTCCAACAAGGCCGCAATCCACCTTTACAGAGAAACACTCAAATTCGAGCTTGTCGAAATCGAGCACAGCTACTATGCCGACGGCGAGGACGCTTACTCTATGAAACTGGACCTCAAGCATCTAGTGCCTAGTGCCGACGAGCTCTACGACGACGACGAGGACCTCCTCGTTGGATCCATCACTGACTCGGCTGCTAAAACGGCTATTTCTGTATAGACATATTTATCTGCTTTGAGCATCAGTCGTGCAGCCTCTGGCGGCCGGGGCGCTGCCCCGGACCCCGCAGCTCCTCTCGCTGCGCTCGAGTCGGGCCAGTCCACCAGGGGTAGTCTCCTGCGAAGCAGGAGCAACTGGGTCCGGGGCAGCGCCGCCCCATGACCATGACCCTTTAGAGCTGCTACTAGCAGGGCCGATTCCAGGTGGATGCGCTTCGCGGATGGGTTGGCGGCACTCGGCTGTGGTGGGTCAGCAGGCAAGTACCGGTACACGGAGTTCTGCTGGATGGGATAAAAAACTATCTTTCACGTTCTATAACCTGAGGGTCGAATTTGATGAGGAAAACCGTCCGCAATGGATGTTCGTCCGTCTCTACTGTGTGCGCGGTGACGTTGGCCGTGAACAGCGACCCGTCCAGGACCGCTTCTATCGCACCGGCTGCAAATGCTGCACAGTTCAACTGCGATAGTTCTCGCGGTACCGATATAAATTGTGTGATGACAGGCTCAAAGTCGATGATCATATATTCATTAGTGGCATCGGCCGACCGTTCTAGGGCGTCAGCGGGCCGACCAAACAGAGTCCTCCAGAGGGTAGTATGAATGAATTGTAAAATAGACAGTACCTTTGTTTCTCGACGAGCATTTTTGCCTTCTCGAACCGTCACTAATTCCAGCGCTCGCTGGCCAATATGGTAGCCTAATTGATTTAGTCGGTTCTCAAAATCTTGGATGCCTGTGGCCCTTTTATGCATGTATTGAATGGCCTCGGAGAAGATGAATGCAAAACTTGACAGCGATACTTCAGTCGATTTCCTGCTGAGGTTCTTATCGTACTTTGATATTCTTTTGCTGGACATTATTAGTGACGTGCCAGAACTGTTCGGATGCAATGTTGCGCTACTGCCACCAGCACTGCTCCCTGGTCGCACTGACTGTGTCGTGTTGATAGAGTTCCTCGTACTTGGATGTGGCAGTGTCGAGGACGGCGTCCTTGGAATTCCAGTGGGCTGTCGAGACGACGGGACAATAGGCGTCGATGGTCCAGGAAGTGCGGTTGACATGTTGTTTCAGCTGGACTGGTCTATATAGTGAAGGTCACCGTGTCTCGGCATGAGTTCATAGATATAAACCTAAATATCCATGCACTGCCAAAAAGTTAAGGTTATACACTATCTAGTGGACCCGAACTTTGAACACACAAACTATTTCAATGTTTACACGAAGCCACCTCTTCTTGGTCTGAAAATAGTACCGGATAGCCAACAGGCGAATTAAGCAGGTTTTCTCGTTCGGTTGAAATTCAGCTAGGGACTCTTTCCTGCCGAACACATGGCCATGGCGGGCCCGACGGTTCAAGAGCAGCGAAGCGCGGAAGAGCTGTTGCTCGTAAGCTAACCAACGAATGAACACGGTATGCAATTGGGAATAGCTATATATATCTGTGAGCTCAAGAAGACTATCCATACTTATGTAAAATATGCAACGATCTTCGTCTGTACCTGCATCATGCACCACAACGGACGATCAAGCGTAGCTCGACATCTCAGGCTCATCTCGCGTCGTCATGATCTGAGAAAGAAATTCTCCGAATAAAACGCTCGCGAAGTCAGCATAACGAGGCCTGGGGCGGCACTCCGGCTGACAGACACATTCTGGAGAGGCCACTCGGGCCAAGATGAGGCTTAGGACCCTGTTATTGTCCTCGCATCGCAAGCTGATTTCTCAAAATCCCGCCAAACAGCGTATAGGCGCAAAGAAAGAGATGCGCAAAGAAAGAGATGAGACGACTAATTGCGTGGCAGGTAATTAGTCTCCATAGGCCAGATAGGCTATGGAATAAATAGTGAACAGTGGGCGGAGCACACGCTCGGAGACACATCAGGTTGCGCCTGCTAGGACATCAGACGGCCTGCTGACCATACATCGGCTCTCCAGGGAATAAATAGTTCGATGATAATACGGGAATGTCAATGGATTCATCGCAGTATTACGCTCGGTGGAAGATTTGCTCGGTCCAATGCTCATCGGTTTCAACTGGACTCAGAGACAACACGATTCTCAATATCGGCACATCGCCCGCCTCCAGTTTATTGTACTGGTAAATAGTATCAAATTTATCCCTAGATTTGACTTGCTCCACAATGGCCACCAGCCGTTGAAGTCTTACCGGCTCAAGATCTTTATTAGTGTTCGACAGGTATACCGCATTACCCTTGTCGAGTTCCGCCACAGCTTTTGCGTCGCTCCATCCACCATCATTCTTGCTGAGGTCAATAACAACCGCGTCTTGTAGACTCTTTGTCATTGTGATAGACTAGCAGCTTCACTCTGAGCTCGACATGAAGTTCAAGAGCTGATGTATTTCAGGCTGCCTTTAAATTCATCAGGGCAAGGAATATCATTTCGATGCCGGGTCAGGTCCCAGCCAAGGGGGCTCTTGACTTGAGCAGAACGAGAAGCCGGATTTGACCAGCTGCGATTTACTCAGGCCAATTCCGTAATCCGTGAACGAGATAAATGTCATAAAAATACATTAATACAATAAATAAACCAAATAAATTACAGCTGGGCTTTTCTCAGACGTCGAGCTACGGCCAGCGCCCTTCTCTGGACTTCCAAAACAGTAAACTCAGGGAACTCGTCAATTACCCGCTGGGGCAACTCTGGCAGAGTAGTCAGTCCCTCTTCGTCCAGGAGATCCAGGGACTCAACAATCGCCGTCAAGCGTTCCCAATGAGCTGACGTCCATTTTGCAGTCCGAGGGGCAATATCGAATCGAGGTTGACTTGGTGGAGAGATCTGCAGCGCCGAAGAGCTGCGGTAGTAAGACTTGTCGTCACTGTCTTCATGTGAGCTGCTGAAAGTCGGGTATAAGTCGTTGGTGTCTTCCACTTCATGGTTGACGGTTGTACGGTCTTCGGGGTGGTTAATAAAGGGGCTGCTATAGGCGCTACTATTCGCACTACCGTTTCTGTATGATGGTGTAAAGCGCCGGTGATCTAGATTCCCAAGATGACTTTTATCACTTCTGCTGAAATCTGATGGTGCAGAAAAATTCATACTTGCTGTGGTCGGTGTGCTCGGCATGATACTTGTCTCACTCCGAGAGTGTTTCAGCCTGCGCCTATGCTCTGATATCACTTCGATCGAATGGATAAACTCTTTTCTCCTCCGTCTAGCATCTTCAAAAGAAAAGGATGAAGGGGTGGACAGCGATCCATTTAGAGGATTAAACTGAAAACCGGGTGAAATGTTCGCAGATGCCTCATTATTCTGATCAGCTCCGTTATCTAACAGTGAGCGCAACTCCGGAGGTGGATCCAAGTCACTGTCCTCCGACTCATAGCTGGGATTAAGGAGATTTGTGTCAAGTGGAGGCGGTGTATCCAAATCGTCATCTTGAGTTGCACTTGACTGGCTGATGCTAAGAATTGGCCGCCTCAGAGAGCCGTTACCAGGGAGTTGGATAGTCTTGCTTGCGGAAACAGAAACTGGTAGTTCAGACCCTGGAATGGAATGGATGTTTTCCTCAGAGAATGGTGCCGAAGACAAGTGTGAGTGACTTGAACTCAGCTTCCTGCTCGTGCTAGCACCTGGGCTACCAGAAATGGAGTCCTGGGGACTGACGATCCAGGTTGTAATCCCGTCAATATTGTCATCATCAACTACCTGGCTAAGTTCAATGCTAGGATTGGGCGACAGCTTTATTGCATTGAGAACCTTTTGCCGTTTGCGAGCCAGTCCTTTCGGCGTAACCATCAGAAGGGGATTCAACGCTGGAGTTACCTCTCTATATGCCAATATACTGGATCGTGTACGTCCCGCATTTTCAGCATCATATTCGAAGGAAATATCACCAAGTGATGACGCTTCCACAGTCGTATTATTATCCCCATTTGTGCCAGAGTCGCCATTACCTTCGGGTCTTTTTCGCTTGCCCAGAGACATCTGACGCTGGATGATTAAATATCTGGCCGATGGTCGTGCATTTTCGCGTTTAACTATATACATGAGCCGTGCACCCTGGATCTTCACATCTGTGCAGGGCCAAGATAAGCTGTGAGAACCAAAAAAAACAAAAATAAGTAATCATACACTCTAAAATTACATATTATACACAATCCGCTAATAGAAGTTGTCATAAGCAGCTTCGCTGAACAGTTCAATTACTCTGTCGTACATGGTGGTATCCATATTCGACCGCGACTCCTGATCAAACACAATACTGTGAAATCTGTGAATATATCCTATCCCTGAGGAATATTTCTTATTCACTACCATCTCATTAATAAATTCATGACCGCCTCTTATCACTGTCTCTTTACGATCAATTAAAGTTGCCATATCCAGGTCTTCCCAATCTTTGAAGAAATCATCCATCCCTTCAGTCGCTTCAAGAAGCAATACCCAGAACAGACACTCCAGGTCATGAAAAAACCTGTACTGATCTTCATCAACCTCGGCCTTCAACCTGTCCAGACTCATAAACGGGAAATACTGATAGCCTTGCACAAACCCATCGTTTAACTCGCTGTCTTCATCTTCTGAGCCCGAATAGTCTTCGGCAGATTCTTCGTTTGCCAAATTCTCATCAAGACGTTTCTTAGCCTGGGCAGCCCTCCTGTCTTCAACTTCCTTAACCGTCGAGAAATCAAAGTCGACCAGGAGGCCCTCGATACCACCCTCCCTTTGTATCACCAACAGATTTTCCGAAACAATATCTCCGTGAGTAATTGATTCTTTCATATATAGCTCTTTTAACGCCTTGACTACATCCCCGAGACATTTAAACAAATCAGGAAGATTTCTTAAATGGAAGATCTCTCCAAAGGCAATATCTTCCAGTAGGTAGCGACATTGCACGAGGTCGGCATTCAAATCGATGAAATACTTGTGTAGAGTTTCATTGTCGGCATTTTCATTAATATGAAGATCTTCAATTATTTTCGATGTTCGCACTAATTCCTCATAGCCCTCCAACTTTGGGATATATGGGATGTTGAATTTCGACGCCACTTCGTAAACTTGTCGTTCCTGGTCGTACGCCGCAAAAACCTCTTCTCCATCATCGCCATCATCCGTACTTCGATCTGACACCTTCTTTTCTGCCCAGTACTCCTTAAGAAAGAGTATTTTATTGTCTTGATCCCTCTGTACTATCCTCACAATAGTTGATTGGCCAAATATCCCATATGCTTGTGGTCGTACTCTTTGTAAAACCTTTAATCTGCCATGACCTGTAAACTTAATATATTCTATGCCATCTTCGTAGTCGATGCTGCTGTCGTAACCCATTTCCTCTCTGGACATTAGCCTGTATTCTAACATTGCCTTAATAAATAGATCCGAGTGAACAGTAATATCTATAGATTCCGTTTCGTAGATTCTCGATCTATCAGCGATATAACATCGCATGAAAATACCTGAGATTGTGACAAAATGAACGAAAATCCGATGTGGTTGGTCTAGGAATATCTGTTCCACTACAGGTAGTGCACTTTGAACAGCCATCAGACTATCTTTCACGAGATCTGTAGATTTATTCTCAGGGTCGGCATAAAATATTACCGGTACTAGAAGGTCTTTTTTGCCGATATACTCCGAGTCTTCTTGCTCAAAGTATATTGAGTCTGTCATCCAAAACCGGACATTCTGAAATTCGTCTGCATTATGGTCTCCTAGTTCGCACATTTTCTGAACGGCGCGGTCTATTAGTTCGGCTACGATCTCAGCAGGTTTGCCTTTATTTACGCCTTTCTTGTAATGCCCTCGCATAAATTTTGTCATAGACATCCCTCCATATCGGGCTCTCGAAGTACGAAACAAATCGTCTTTCACAAAAGATTCCATTATAGCTTTGAATAAACTGCTCTTGGTGTCCAGCCGTGTGAATAGAACAGCAAACATCTGGGGTATATCACTAACAATTCCGTGGAATGAGAGTTCACTGTGAAGATTGAACTTGATTGGAGGTGGGGGAGGACGGGATTCCAATAATGAATGTTCAATCAGCTGAAACGTAGGCTTTCCTGAGGCCTCAAGAGGGCTGATGAGACTTTCGGTTTCCGATATAGATCCATCTTCGGATGGCCCTAAATGTCCTTGTTTATTGTTGGCTAGATCGAATCGATTTTGGTCCTCCCCTCTAAGTGATGAATTATTACCCATATTGTAAAATAGGAATACGAACAGTGCCTTCCAGAATTTGTAACTATGCCTGTCAGCAGCTAAATTGATAAGTCTAGCACACTGGATAGTGTCATTTTCCGATGCCTGGCGGCTCCAGCGATACTTGAATAGCATGCTCTGTAGTGTGGTTCCTCTAAAAGAAAGCTTAGAGGCAATACTATTCCACGGTCTGTTGTAGCCCAGGTTAAAGAAAAGTGGATGGATAGCACTCTCACCATGTGCATTAATATACGCGATGGCCACTTCTATGAGATTGATACGTTTCGGAACCTCCTGAAGAAATTCAAACAGCAGCGCCAGCGAATGACTTCGAATTGCCCTCAGTAAAGCTTTATCTTTTTCAACCTTCATGTCAAATATTTGTTCCAGTTGAGCTTTTGTAATATCTAGGGAAGCCGATTGCGCCCTGTACGGGTAATCTGGTTCGTTTTCGTCCAGCTTTTCGTCCACACTGTTATCTTCATGTTTGCTAGCAAGCTTCCTATTCAAGCTACCATTAGTATAGATTTTGGGTCCTCTCTTTTTCTTTTTTTGTAGATAGACATCGGTATCCCCTTCAGACTCGGATTCTGCAATGGACAATTCGTGAGCTGAATCGACTCCGCTGACACCAGCCAATTCATTCTCATTACCAAGAAGCTCCTCTGAACTGCCCTCTAAGCTTGTACCTTTGTAAACCTCATCAGTGGACTCGTCATTGGACAAATATTCATGCGAACGCAGACGGGTTCCTTCGGATTTATTAAATGACTGCCTCATTGACATCCGGGTTTTGACCGCGTTCAATTCTGGGGACACATTGCGCAAACGCCTGCTCATCCGCAATGGAGATTGTCTTTCCATAGATCATCAATAGTCATAACCTTATAAATATGTGAAATACTTGGATGTATCCTCAGAAAACAAACCAAAAAAAAAAAAAAATATATATTTTCTTAACTGATCTTAGTTTCCCCGTATCTTGAGATCCATGTATGTAAACAATCGGACGCGCAGGTCTTAAGCTGCAGTTCGAGATCTGATCTAGCCACTGCAGCCCCATTTCACGCGGCAAACTAGCCATACGGCTACCAGCCTATATCCAATCAGAAGGCTCTACGCGCTCAGTATGAAATTTCATACTGCCGGAACCGAACTTCACCTCTGACAGAGCTCAAACGTCGCTGAATCAATTCTCGAACTGATACAATGGGTGCCTACGTTATTTTCGGAAAGACCTTCCAAGCTTACCAGGTATGTAATATTTATTATGATTTTGTTTTATCTACTGGTGACCCGACACTCCCCAATTGGTGCAAATTGATACTAACATCGATTCAGCTCAGTATGGCCACCTTCGGCGTCTTGATTGCCGGCGTTACCTACGCTACTGCTGGGAAGAAGACTCCCACCACTCCTCCTATCAATGCTGGTTCTTCTGAGGAGGAGAAGTTCATCCTGTAAGTATTGGTCTTCTGTTATTTGCTTAGGTCCACATTACTGACCGCTAATGAGCCCAAGTCGGGCACGTTACGTTGGAGGGTGGTCTACGAGCTGCTCTCGAGAATGGATGTTCCAGCTTGTGATGCTCTGAGAAATGAGTTAGCTTTTCCTCCTTGTAAACGAGTATAAAAACTGGATAAATTGTCATTGACTAACAAAATAGTGACTTCATCAAGCAGCAAGAGTCGGCTACCCCTGAGACCCCCAAACACTAAATCTAGATCACTCTTTTGCACTGTCATGTTTATATAAAATGGAACCCCGTTCCGCTGTTTTAATGAGATAAGACCTTCATCCAGTCGGCTGCTGTGCTGCTTTGTATGCTCCTGTTATTATATTTCAGGATTTCTGGCGTTCCTCAGGACTGGGGCGTAGCCCCAGCGCCTATCGCGGTGGCTTTGCGAGCATTGACTCGTACTGAATGCTTTGAATGCCAGGGTGTAAGTTGAGCCCTGTGGTGACTATGTATATTGGCATCCTTCCTAAGTTCTATACACAGCATATTTCCCTGATGCTTTCTCTTCATCGTCCAGATCATAGTCTCCTGCTCCGACTTTCTTGCTTTCTTACGAGTAAGTCACATATTTCACATCCGAAACACGGACATATCAAGGTTCAGAGGCGGGTACCTCAGCGTTCATATCAAAGTTCCTCCTCTATCTCCAGAAACAAAATGCATTAGTTAAATTAAATTACAACTGCTCTTTACTGCTTGAAGAGCACAGTATTAGAAAGAGGGTCTGCAGCAAGAACAGCTTCACGACGCTTGATACGGTTGTTAAGGGCCGCTTCAGCACGGGACTTGGCGGCAGCAGCCTGCTGCGACCTGAGTTGGGCACGCACGAAGTTAGGAGATACAAACTCCTTGTTTTCATAAATAACAGGACCTCCGAATGAACCTTCGAGGATAGTGATAAGGGTCATGACGAATCTAGGTCCGATTTCGACCAAGGACAATTCAGTCTCACCCTTGTTCTTGCGTTCGTCACTGGCATTAGTAGCAGCGTTTTCGGAAATTTGATAGTTACGGAACCAGATTTTGTTATCAACAATGCTTAAGGTAACAACATGATCAATGAATGGCTTGGATTTACGAGCCTTGGGAGGGACTCCGAAAGTGTGCAGTAAGAGCTCCTTGACCAATCTGTTGTGAGGAGTTTCGTCAAACGAGCTGTCAAAAGAGAGAATGGGCCTAGATCCTTTTAAACAATTTCCAGTAAAATTTAATTCGTCCATGGTGTGGATATTCTGAATGTGGAATTTGCAACTGGGGCCGTTAGGAGCCTTTGACAGCCATAAGTATAAATCCGTGTGCTTTCTGGCTTCAAAGTACATGATATTGTTACAATTGTAAAGTTCAGCGATCTCGTTCAGTTGATATAGCTTCGACTTCGTATCAAACTTGGGCTCTTTTCTTCCGTGAGGCATCATATTCGATAGATCATTGATCAAGTGCCGGTGTCGGAAAGTAACACCTCTAGACGAGATCACCAGAACCCTCTGTCTATTTTTGTAAGTCGTTGTATTGTTTGCTTCGCCATTTTCACTAGCCGACGATTTCGAGCTGTCTTTCGACAGGGTTTTGTAGATGGCCGACATTTGATTCACTGTCTGATTTTATAAATAAGTATGGTGGTAGTGGCAGATACATAAAACACGGAAAAAAATTATTGTGACAAGCTGCATACGCTGAAGCTGGTGATCCAAAAAATTTCAGTACGGCTATGTGGTTTGGACCCTGCATAGTTGAAGGGAGCTCGCTGCAAAGGCGGGGCTCCTTAGCCGGGTACCTAGAAATATTATTTTCAGCGGCCATTCTTCGCTGCCCGTGTTCGCTGCCCATGTTCTCTACCCATGTTCTCTACGAACGACATTTGATCTCGTTTTGCGCTTTGAATCAGCTCGAATCGGTCTCAATATACGCCAGGGCAAGGGTTGTATCTTGTCACCCGTGGGCTATAGAACGTACACAGAAATTGAATATCTTTGACTACCAAACATGTCTTCTTCTACGGCTAGGGATATCAAATCTTTGTGGGATTTGATCAATGCTGGTTCTTATAAACAAGCATTGGTGAAGGTCGGCAAGGAGCTGAAAAAGTCACCAAACCACCCTTACTGGCTCGCCTTGAATGCCTATATTAGCAGCAAGCAGAACAGGAAGAATGAAGCGTTGAATCTGGCAGCTAAGGTCTCATCTATGGGTCCTACCAATCTGACCATATTATCTCTGTTGCAGGAGATCTATTTGAGGTATGGTAAACATGCTGAGCTCAGCTCCATTTTCGAAACCGCTGTCAGAAAATCGACATCTGCTACCGTTGATCCAGAGCTGTTGGATCTTTGGTTCGATTCCGTGATTGATCGAGGATATATCAAGGGGTTTGTACAATGCTCAATGGCAAATCAAAAATCGTCTCAGAGCAGGGCAAGCACGTTACAGGTTGCTATATCTATGTATTTGAGCTGTCATGGGATTGAAGGAGGGTCTCCTTCGGCAACCGACACGGAAAAGAAGCTCTTCCCTATGCTGGCCTCTAGAATGCTACAAAAGATTGAGCCAATGGTCAATGCACAAGAAGGATATGTCTATGCACTGGTACTAGGAATGTCTAACAGTGAGGAAGCACTGTCTTCTCAGATCGAATACCTGCAGTCTAATCCCGTGAGAGAATGGGAGTCGCTCGATTTGATTCTGCTACTTCTTAAATCCTTAGAAAAGGGCAAGAAATGGCAAGGTCTGTTCCAGGAATGTGAACGTCTATTAACATTTGAAGAAGGTAAGCATTCGTTAGACAATTGGTTATACTGGGAGGGCCTAATAAAAGCGGCTGTTATTCTAGGCAAGTCGTTCCTGGAGCAAGCTGAAACATTCATCAATGCATTCACTCCACCATCTCGGAACTCTAGACTGGCGTTGGTGGATTTATTTGCCCGTTCACAGGATGATAGGTTGATGACTGCGGTTGAATCGTATTTTACACTCCTCGGTAACAAACGATGTGCATACGAGGACCTCAGGAGGTACGTTGAGTTTCCCAATTTCAAAAAAGAAGAATTCGTTTCCTGGTTACATGGATATGATGGTAAAGAATCTGAACTTTCGCTTGATTGGAAATTAAATATGGCGAAGTTTTATACCTTAATCGATGAGAAACCACCCACTGCTGACGGTTTGATTCAAGCGTACAACACATCGAAACCGCTGTCAAAGGGTAAAGATCCCAAAGATTATTTCTCTGGCGATGATTTTATTTTAATAGCGGTTGGCCGGCTTTTGGCCCTGGGAGAACCCTTAGCTGTTGAGAAAGCAATAGTTGTGTTGGAATATGCTGCTTTGAGTGACAAGCACCAGTTCTATATTCGCCTCTGGCTTGTAAAACTTTACATATTTCTCGGAGCATTCACCAGGGCCCAGAATCATTATGACACGCTTTCTATCAAAATGATTCAGAACGAAAACATATCTCACTCCCTTTTAACACGCTGTGCATCTCTCCATCCTTCAAAAGACGTCGTGCTGCGTACAAACGACATTTATAACCAACTCACGGAGATTACTCCATACACAAAGTATGCTTTGGCGAAGGGTGCTTACACTCAGATTGAAGGCTTTATCGATCTCAACACGAAGCTTCGCAATAGTCTTAGTCGCCGCCTTGTATCGATTGAAGAAGCCAAGATCAGTCGGCTGCTTGATCCTGCCGGTAATGCCAATCTTTCTAAATTCGAGGAAGATTTCAATTCATGTCCCGAAAGCTATTCTGACAATCGCGATTTCAGCACTTTGGCCATTGTCGACTTCCAGACTTTGAACTCACAACCGCTATCCGAACTGTTCACAGTCGGACCTAAACAAGGTGATACTTGGGCAAAGGCATTTGTGCTGAGAGAAAATATTATCCGTCGACTCGTTACTCCTGACCTAGAAATGCTGAAGCATCTTCGTAGCCAGCTTGAATCTTTGTATGGCGAGACCAGCGAGTTCACGGATGCTGAAGTGTGGTCACTTGAAGTTGTGAACCTGTTAGTCGCTTGTAGTCTTGATAAACAATCAAGCTCATCATATGCGGCAATTTCAAAGAAACTTTCTGAGTTAAGTGGAGAGCAGTCTGTATCCGGATCTTATTTTCATCGCTCTTTTGTGTTCCTTGAAACTTGTAAAGTCGTCACCGGGTTCGCATCTCGCCTGCGTAGTTCACGCCACCAGTTCAAAGTAAACCTAGAGTCACTTGATGCGTTGGTTAGTTCAGTGAACCAACTTGCTGAAGAAACTCATTCATCAGCATTAGAAATCAAAAATTCCCGTAACAGACGCTATCAGGCTGCGCTTGATGTCCTGGCACCTTGGGCTGAAGAACGTGGAATATCAACCTCGGTAGTCGAAAACGTTCTTGATGGCATTGGCCTTGCCCAGGACAAGACGCTGACCCTTCTTAGAAGCATTTCCATTTAAGGCATCGAATAAATAAATATATTGCTCTATAGACACTATCTATTGCAAATGTAGATATTTGGCCATGTTATTTGCCTCTTTTGTTCCCATTGACACAAGGTATTTTATCTTTTCCTGGTAACTGTTAACAATTTGAACCCAGATAGGTCCAAGAGTCAATGGCCAACCCTGGCCACTACTCGAACCCTGCGGCATCACTTTATCATTTATAGAGGTTCCAGCTTCGTATTAGCTGGCTGGATAAATGGAACCAGCTACGCCTTCGTTGAACTTACAACGTTGGTTTCGTTCCTATGCGTCTCAAAATCGTGCCGGGCCCATTGTATCAGCTCGCGACGTCTCGAGACATCAGGTAACTCTTGGTCATGGTTAGTATTTGCAGATACACACGCTGTCAAAGACACTTACTATATGCTGTTCGTACAATAAATCGCCAAAGCTGCTTGGATTTGGAACTCTCTATGAACTGTATTCAACATTGTTAGTGGTATCTATTCAGTCACAGTACGGTCATTTCAGTACTCACATAGGCAAGACCCAGTGGTTTAGTTTCACTTTTGAGAGCAGCCCGTAAAACTACGGATCCATGCACCATTGTAGGCTGGCTCGAAATTCTCAAGCTAAAGCTAAATTGGGATCAATCGTGGAGTAGTGACGGATCCTTTGATCCAACATGCAATTATATGCGGCTTAGATCATGCTAGGCAGGAAGAACATTTCGTCTTGTTCTCATTCTCATTGTCACTTCAGCATCGCTTCAACGAAATATAATAGTATGTACAAGTTATATACAGATGGCGAAGATAAAATCAACGCTTGACCCAGGTATTGGACTTTCTAGCCTTGGGCTTGCCTGGCTTCTTTCTCTCCTTGACACGGGTATCACGCTTGGTGCAGCCGGCCTTGGACAGTCGTTTGCCGAGTATCGGATTGTGAATAATGAGAGCTTTAGTCAATCCGAGAGCTATGGCTCCACACTGACCAGTCAGACCACCTCCGTGAACAGTAACAAATACATTATATGATCCCATTCCCTCGATAACTTTGAGAGGGAACAAAGCAGTGGTTCTGTCCTGAAGACGAGGAAAATGAACATCAAGAGGTTTTCCGTTAACAAGGAACTGGCCCTTGATCTCCTCGCTTGCCTTAACAACAACAACGCGAGCAGACGAAGTCTTTCTTCTACCAACTGCTATAGCTCGTCCCATATGGTCCAGGACCTTGATAGCGTTTTTATTTGATGCAATAGTTTCCTTCCTCTTAAAAGCGTCAAGAATACTGGCAACATCGCTCGGTAATAGCTGTGGGTCTATTGAGTCCAGGCGAGATGCCAATTTAATAAATTCTCTGTAGTTGGATGGGCGCAGCCGAGTGCCGCCAGCCATATTGGCATAATCTTTCATAGGCAACCACGATGGCCGGACATAGGTTTGGAGAGGAGCGAGTGGTAAATTGATATGTTCGTCTAATAAATCGTTCAATTTGCGCATGATCTCTTCATGAGGTGGGTTGGCCATGTAAAAGGCCTGATCTCTGGGTACGACCCGGAGCTTTTCTAGGTCTCCTCTTCGGTGAGCGATATCGTTGAACTTAATGAGATTAGTCCCCCGGACATCGACGTCAGACTGTTCCTTGCGAATTCCATTGTAGTCTTCGTACTCTTTAGTGAGTTTTTCGAGACGTGTTTGGATTTGAGATAATGCGCTCTGAGCGTTTGAAGCTGTCGCAGCCGACGAAAAAGGTCTAGATGCTGCGTTAGCAACAAACCTAGTCAGGGACTGTGATGGAGTCCAAGCTGAAGCCGGAAACAATTGCCTTAGCCTCGGCATGTTTGCTGTGTTTCCCGATCTTCGAGTGACGCTCAAGCAAAATACTGTCTTGATGTTGGTGAAGTTGAAAAATTCACTATGACCTCAGGGTAAGGGTCTTTCGTAAGTTTGTCCTCGATTTCAGAATTCGTTTCAGCGTGAATATAAGCACCACTTGTTAGTGCGATGAATGAAATAGATCTTCCCTAGTTAATTTATTAATGATTTACTTCTTTTTTGTGTTCTTAGATGGCTTATATAGTATTGAGGTATTGTTAGATTACAAATCACGAAACGTTGAAGGTCCCGTTTTCTGGTAAACGTAATCACCCAATATTTCTGTAACGGGCATAATACCCCTGAAACTAACTAATTGGGAAACGTGATTAACGGCCGATTCATGAGCCGCTAATGATCAGGATTAATCAGTTAATGAACTGTCTAATGATCTGAGCTACAAATGATATCTCCTCGTAGCACTCTTACTATACAATTGGCATCGGCGATGCGGGCCATTCGTGATTTCGTTCTCCAGTCAGCGGCATCGCACTTAGGTTATCTCAGTGAAGAGAGCCCTGTTTCAAGATAATCTCATAGATCATGTGAAAATGAGCCATCATTATAAAGGCTGAGATGCTCAAATATCCAGTTACTTGCATTAATTTATTGAATAAATAATTTGACCGAGATTGTCTACTTGTGTGCATCCTCGGACCTCGATTTCGTCATGTGTTCTTCGAGAACACGCTGTAGGTCAACATTTCGACGACAGACCATTAGCATGTCCTCTTCGTTCACAATTTTACGTTTAGCATGACGGGCGAACGACTCAAGATCTGCTCCAAGAAGTACTATCAAGTTAGACATCACCCAAAGACAGACAATTAAGAACCTTCTGCAACTTACATGCTTGGTTGAAGACAAGGTCCGCCAGAGCCGCTGTGAACTGGGGTGAAGCTGTTGTATTTAAGGTCTGCGCTTCTTCGTCCACAATCTGGCCCACTGTATACCAGATGGCGGCTTTCAGCTGCTAAGCCTGAGTTAGTATAAAATAGTAAGAGGTATCTGAAAATGAGTTTTTAATAACTATTTTTATACCTCTTTCTTCTGTTCTTCCTCTTCAGTTAATTCCCTGGCCATATTATTCGAAACGAGAACTGAATAAAACGGGGTTGAGAACTGACCGAAACGGACGCGTCTTCTGGATCTTCCCGCCCGCGGCTACCACTACTATATGGGGATGAGATATTGAACTGCGATCCAAAATATTGGATAATGTCCGTAACTGTAAGTGAATTGAATATATTGGCAGTTTCGTTTGAGGCTCAGACTAACAATCATAGCTGCGTACAGATTTGGGTGATTTGAAGATTGAGCTCTTCTGCGAGGTATGCCCTCTAGCATCGGAGAACTTCCTCGGCCATTGCGCTCAGGGAACCTACAATAACACATTAATACACAGAAATATTAAAGGTGAGAAATCTTATATATTTCCATGCGCTAAATCATATACTTTAGTGGTGTGCTATACTGGCTCGAGAAAATTCTAACAAATATTCAGGTTTCATGGTTCAGATGGGCGATCCGACTGGTAAGGGCAAAGGTGGTGAATCAATCTGGGGTGGAAAATTCAAAGACGAGATTCGACCAACTCTGCGGCACAATGCAAGGGTATGTTTAAAGTACAAACGGGTGACAATGAGGTCACTCGGATATGATAAGAGGAGCGGGCAGCAAAGTCTGGCGCTGAGTTCCGACTACTGAAGCTTCGGTCATTTGAGATATGATCCTATGATCCGAGCAGTGCTAACATCAGACACAGGGCATCCTGTCTATGGCTAATTCAGGACCAAATACGAATGGAAGTCAATTCTTTTTGACCTATGAGAAACATGTGCATTTGGATGGACAGTATACGATATTTGGACGGCTCATAGACGGATGGGAAACGCTGGATAAACTAGAAGAAGTACCTGTAGATAAAAAGAATCGACCACTCGAGAAAATCTATATAAGGAGCGTCACTATCCATGCAAATCCTCTAGCTTAGAGTTCTTAGCGAGAAAGAGTCTGCAGTTGCTACTATGTACAATATTTATTTATGATAAAGATAATAAATTAACGGAAAACTGGTTTCGTGACCTCTGCCACCTTACGCTTTCTAGTTTCTTCGAATAGGACGTGTCGCTGGGCTATTAAGTGTTAGTAGGAGGTGGTTATCGGAGTGTGGGCAAAAGGGCAAGATCATAAGAGGAAGTTACTTATATATTTCCCACAAATACAGGAACTTATTGAGCCGCTTTCAAGAGCACTTACCAATAGGATCGTATCTGACCTGGCGCACTACAGGAGACGACCTTGGCCTCATGATGTATCGCATGTATCCGGTCTTAGCTGTCGAGATCAGCTTGATCAGAGTCATTCTGGACTTGTCCTCTGAGAAGTGTTAGTTTGTGTTTGAACTCAACCTCCTCATAATATCCTCATAATCCAAGACCCTTTCCTGGAGCGATAGAGGGAACTTACTAGCCATTTTTGATATATAGTACGACTCCTTGGACCTGTGGTGAAGTGATTCTGCATAAATTTCATCCACGACTTGAGAGAATGAATTTTCCACGGATATCACGTGATCACTACTTCGGAAGTTCCCAGTCCCTTATATGGAACCGTATTTATTCAAATCTAATGAACACGAGGAACGTCTATGTTCGTCTTGGTCAAGAATACTACTAATATTTAACTATCTGAATACTGTTGAAGAATTCAACCACACCCGACTTGGATTCTAGATCCATAGCCATAGCGCCGTATGTATACAAGATCGACTGCCAGGTAGGTGAACTCTATCACCTGGCACGAACTCCAATGTCTATTACGAAGTATTTGGACAAGGCATTTTCCTCTTTTGAGGATCTTAAAATCAAGCTTGATGCGGAATCGGCAAGGCTAAAGTCCGAAGAGTCGTCTCTGAATGCGAACTTGATATCAGAGCAAGCCAAGTCTCAGACGCGGGCACAGGAATCTGTTGATGGGCTTAAGTCGTACATCAGACAATTGACGAGTGAGAACCTGCGAAAAGACCATGACCTGCCAAAGCAAATAAAAGGTGAACCATTGCCAGAAGAGATATCAGCAAAATTGAGTAGCGCCAACTTCCTTTTACATGCGAAGACTGTGGTAGCGAAACTTCAAGAGTTTGAGAGCGCATCCACGGAATTGAAAAGTGTTTTGAATACTGAGAATAAAGCTAGCCCTAGTAATGGAGAGATTTTGATTGCATCGTCCAAAGCTTTGGAGCTGTATGATAAAGTTACCAGTTTAGAGGCTGATTTAGAACTGGAAATCAGTTCACATCATAGTCATACAGGACCAGCCAGTGTCGTTCTTAAACGCCTGATATCTCCATCCATTGCGTATGTCAATAGAAACTTTCTGGATGTCATTTCGGAAGGAACTAAAGCGAAATTAGTGATCTATCTGAAAAATAACAATTGGTCCAGTCAGGAATCGTTCGGAACCTCTAATCCACAGGCTGTGATTGAACTCCAAAAGCTTCTTATCGACGTGCTAAAAACGGAGCGTAGATCCAAGTTGAGCAAGCACCATAATAAGCTCTCTCTTCCAGTCCTTTCAACGTTTTCTATTTTGGCCGATGGTGAAAAACTAAAGTTCAAATTTCATTTTGATGGCGATAAAGCGACAAATAGAATAGACAAGCCTGAATGGATGTTCAGCTGGCTTATTAATACTTTCGAAAATCATCGAGAGTTTCTCATGAACATAGTTCAACATGCTCTTGTATCCGTACCGCGCTTCCATGATAGAATTGCAGTACATGAATTCATTAGCGCGGTGCTCCCAGTTGTATACGAAAGACTCAGAAAATCGTTGGATGAACTGGACGGTGTGGTTTCTGTGGATGATGTTAGTAGTGATTCGTATGTTCTGTGTCACTTAATCCATGAAATAATTTCATTTGATGATCTATTAAAAGAAAAATATTTCTTTACACCTCACGGAGTTCCGCATTGGACGGGACTGGCTGGTGAAGTGTTGACGGATCAATGGTTCAGACTATGGCTTGGTACTGAGAAAAACATTGCTCTTCAGAGATACCAAGAAATACTGGATATGTCTAATAGCTGGGAAATTGATTTTGATGTGGGTGAGGGCACCAAGCCTACAATTTCAGCCATAAATATCAAGGACCTTTTTGAAAGCGTCACAGAACACTATAGCTCGCTGCGAAAAGTTCGATACCGTTTGAAATTTCTTCTTGAAATTCAGATTCATATTCTGGATAAGTATTATAATCGTCTTGCTGAATCGATGTCGGCCTATGATTCGATGACTTCTTCATTGTCTCGGGCTGTAGGGGGCGTTTCTGCAGAAGATCGCAAGCTAGTCTCAGGGATTAATGGATTGGAGAGGTTGTGTAGAATATATGGTAGTCTTTCCTATATCATAAGTGCACTCGAAGAATGGGGAGAGGATCTATTTTTCTTAGACATGTTGGAAAATATATCAAAGCTTTCAACAGACAAGCGCAAAGGGCCTATTATGGAAGAGAATAGTCAACAGACTCTCTTTGACGAAACGATTCATTCATACCAGGAAAAAAAGCGGAAAGTTTATACGACTATGACAAGCCATCTTCGTAAGGAACTCCGCCAAGGTATGCAAGAGTGCTATCAGTACAGTGATTGGACGTCTGAAAGCGAGAACAGCGAGCCTGATAACTACTCTATCACCCCCAAGTTAGTAAGGTCAATTCAGAATCTCTCTCCACTCTTATCCTTTCTGCGGCGATTCTTTTCTGCAAACGACTATAACAGGTTCAGTGGTGCATTTGGCTCTGAACTTTCTAGATATATCTGGGATAATGTCATCCAGGTTAGTCGCTTTAGTGTTGCAGGGGCTATTCAGTTACAGAGAGACATTTCTGAGATGTGGACGGTTTGGCTGTTGCCGCGCGACAAATCGTTTCATAGATTGGAAGAGGCCATCTGTTTGCTTTCTGCCAGCTCTCCAGATAGCCGGCGCGTTCTATCTGACGAGTCAATTTCAGAGATTAATGGTAAATTCAACTTATCTGTTCTGACCCCAGCTGATATCCGTAGCATTATACCTAGAAGGAAGCAATAAAGCTGAACTATCTGCATTCTAGCGAAGACTTCTTTATATCGCTTATATAAAATTAATGCTCACTGAATTAGTGACCTTTATAAATTATTAATCTGATCCTCTAATGGGACTGGAGAGACATCTTCGGGTTTGAAATTAGGGATAGTTCCAAATCCTCGTATGTTATCAAGCAATCCTACTATGCCATCGTCATCGGAGTCATCCGCTGACACCTTCAAGTGTGCCTCCCATGCTAACGTGTTAGAGGCTGTACTGCTCGTACTCTCTGTCGTATTTAAACGGTATACTGCCGAGAAGCTTTGATGTTTCTCGATCTCATGATTAGCGCCTGGCCCATTATTGTCGTTATCGCTACCTGCATCGACATCCTCTGTTCCATCGATGTCATAAACCATAGAAGATAGGTCTCGACCATCATCACCACTGTCCTGTGTAGACCCGTACGCGCCTCTACTTCGGGCGTCGAACGGGGTTCTTGGACCATTATTTTCCCCCCGAAGAATGTTAACAGCTGTTCCTGAGCTTGACGGTGTTTCAGGCGGAGCACGGTGTATAGGACCGAAGTGGTTCTCCACCAAATGGTCGATCACAGGCCAACCGTAAGCATTTGCAAACCTTCTTCTCACGATAATGTTGTTATGAGCATCGGGCTCTAGGCGAACGAGGACCTTTCTCCACACAAGTCCTCTATGCCATTCTCTAGCCAATCGCTCTTCCAGTCTCGATTTCTCGACTTGCTCGGAGTTACCGTCTTCGCTATCAACGCTTGAAGTCGTGCTCAAATTACTGCTCTTTCTCCCAAGTCTGAAGATGGTAGATCTAGCCCGAAATCTTCGGGGTGGTAAATCCGATTCTTTATAGAGCTTATCATGGAATATTGTTTCCGGTCTGGAGTCTGGATCGTTTATGAAGCTAGGTGGTGGAAGAGGAGGAATTAGAACAGATATTCCTGATTCGATGGCAGATGCTGATTTCGGCAGTCCATCCAATTTCTGATGATCATCTTCGCTTTCAGGGTCTGAAGAATCCACAAGCGTCTGGCTCCGTTTGTATATTTTACTTGATTTTTTGGATCCGATCTGAGGGGCCATGAAAGAAAAAAATGACAACAGAGGGGAGGTAACCTGATTAAGAAGATCAATCGGACCACTATTGGACGTACTTGCGCTAGATGATCCATCCTGAGGCTCGGTATTCATCTTCGCATCGTCTGGTACTTCCTCTGTAAAACTCTCCCCAGCCAGTTTGGTATTGTTATTAAAAGACACACCTTGCTTCGCCATGCTAGCTTTTGAAATTCCTTTCCAGTCAAGATATAGAATAGACGAGGTCCGTAGTGGGACAATACCATCGTTAACTGCATTGGCATAAGTCGTGCAGTGCTTAAATTTAAGCAGAACGGTATGTGCAGGTCCTGTAGGTAATATTTGTAGCAGTGGCTTATGATGCTTTTTAAGGGGATTAATTTTCCACGTCAATCCCAGGTCACGCCCTGATTTCCCTGCAAATCCAACATCCAATACGAATTTCACATATTTCGGATTCTCATTCGACAGTCCTAAAAAAGGAGTAGCTAAACAAATGAAGTTTTCTGGTTCATTCTCTTGGAAAAACTCAGGAGATGTGGATTGAATATGAGCCAGAGCAAACGTCTGCACTAAACCTCCTAGCGAATGGCCGATAAAAGAAATCTTTATCTTGGTTACTCCAGAATGTCTTATCGAAGGCACAAGTGACTTGACAATATGATCGCCCATCCGTCTGCCTAAGTATTTAATTCCCTTTTCTGTCTTGCAGGCGTTTCCAAAGTAGCCCCGAACAACAGTGTTTTGCCCTGTTTTCGCGGTCATCTCATCGATCTTCTCCTTCACATAGAGCATATCTGCGCCCGTGTTAGAGTGTAAGCCATGGCTTACAATCACTAAGTGGAGCGTAGTATCCACGGCAGGAACAGGAGAGTGCCATAAATCGAGGGTATCCAATCTTTTCACCTCCAAGGAACCTACAGAATCATTGATAGGACGGTGGAGAGGATCGGAATGACCGGAAATGTTCTGCACCCCCTCTTTGGTTTTTCCAATAACCAACTCAAACTGTACTTTGGCACTGGGAGAGAAAATAATCTGCGACAAAACATCAACAATCCAGGTGTGACTCGACCCCGCTTTATTAACGAAGAGCTGTGCATAAAACGCCTGGCCAGCTTTCAGCTGAGGCTCAAACGACGGCTGGTCGGCCGATGAGTAGGCTTTGACATTCTGATCATAATCGCCCGGTCGAACATCCACATATAATATATATGGACCTGCCAGGTAGGCAGCCCTAAGAGCAACCGACTCTAGGTTCTTAACTTTCAGCCATAATGAGTAGTTTCCATCAGGAATGTTGGTTGTATCCGGCGAGGGGGTGTAAGTAATCTCGTAGCGGAAAATCTCGCCAACTTTGACAGTATCTCTGAGACGATATAGTACGTCACTCGCCTGTGGTGACGCCGGCATCTGTAAAACCAGCTAGAGATACCGCGAATTGTTAAAGTTCTAGCTAGGATAGATTAGATCCCCACTATCTGTATGCGGAATCGCTGAAGCTGCTGCTGTCATCACGTGACAACATATCTCTTTGATCGGTCTACGCTAGCTAGTATCGTCGAACAAATTTGGACTTGAAGACCAGGACCCTCATGAAATGCTATGAATGTATAGCAGCTCAAGCACAATAGTTTCTTTCGGCTTAGGCCCTTGATGCGCAAAATTATCGAACCTGTAGTTCCTACTATATCCCTTGGTCAGCCTTCTTCAGTATCGGTGAGCAGCAATGTACTGTATTTCGGCCAACCCGATCGTGTTTTCACGAGATGTTGAGAAGCAATAACTGGTGTGAGGGGATATGAAACTTATATATAAGGAGAACAACCTGAATACTGACTGAGCAGCTGCCTATGCGCAGATTTACACAGCGGCTACGACATTGGGTAAATAATCTTCCTTGCCCCTGAGAATACCGTACTGGGTGATCCTAACCCTCCAGTAGAGGTTACAATACACAGTTCTGAGTTGTAACTATATTCCTATCAAAATTGTTCTGGGCCTAGGCGCGAAACGGACTTGCGCCCTTCGGATCCGAGGATTGGCAGAACTGTGAATTACTAACTCGTAAACTCGGTGCAGTAGTTGCAGATTTGGAAGTAAATATCAATCCATTTGCTGCGATTTAATTATAAAAATCTGAACAAAAAGCAGTTGAGAAGCAAGGAGAACCTTTGGTAGTAGTGCTTTACATTTTGCCGGTGTCTGGAGGAGCCAGGGTCCTGGCTCAATTAACTGTAACAATCCTGCATATTAAAAGCTACGCATAGAAATAAACGATAAAATAGACTGCGCATAAACAGGCATCGTGAGAGAGAGAGTAGTTGTTTTACGCTTCTTCAGACCAAAAGGTCTCACTTCACGCACTGTATGCCAAGCGAATTAATGCTGCCAAGCGATTGTTGTTTCAATGTCATACCGTCGAAGTGGCCCAGAAGCAGAAATCGACCCAGCGATATTTGTCATTATTCTAACAGTGGCCCTTTGTTGATAGTCTGGAATATCAGTATGATATCGTACACAACATGGTTAAATTCTATAAAAGCTCCCTTTCTGTCTGTATATTCTTGAGTGTAGACAATAGAAACTCAGCCTTCTTACCAATCGCCTCATCAGATTTACCGTATATCTAAACTTACCCACTTCAATATGATCTCTAAGAACTTCATCGCTCTTCTGGCCCTTTCTTTGGCCACCGTCGCTCAGGGAGCACCAATTAATCAGCCTTCGCAAGTGTCTTCCCCAGCTCCGGCTCCAACTAGTAGCTCTGTTATCAGTGGCCTTCAAGCTGCAAGCCCTGCTGATATTGCCGCCCTGTCCAACGTCTTGAGCTCGGCAATCACGAGCATCATTACTCTTGCCAAACAATCAAACCAGGACCAGACCCAGAATTTACAGAACTACTTGTCATCGGTCTCGGGAAGCGTGGGCGCTATTCAACAAGCTCAGGGAACTGTCCCCTCTGATCTCAGCAGTGCTTTGCAGTCCCTCCAAAGTTTCGTAGCAACATACCAGCCACCAAACGGAAGTACACCAGCTTTGAACCGACGCCAATCAACCCCTACACAGAACCAACCGTCTGAATCATCTGGTGACTTGCCTACTAACCAGACTGGTGTTTTTGGTCAATCGGAAGGTGCCGCAATGGCCGCACCTCTTGCGAACAACATTAACGGACTGTTGCAAAGCAACAGTGCTGCCGGAACTGTGTACAAGGGCTTAGACACGGTTGATCATGTGGCAGACTCGATTGTGGGAGCTGCCGGCTCAGCTCTCTCCCCAGTAACGGGTGGTCTATCCGAAGATGTTTCGAATTTCTTAGACGGTCCAATTTTCCAGACTCTCAGTCACGGTACATGGGACACACTCGCCCATATAGTTGGCACTCCCATCGATGCTATTACTGGAACCTCTGAAAATTCCCCAGCTTCAGGTGGTTCTCAATAGATTAGCTATTTCACTACTATTAACAATTCTCTAAGCATGACTTCAAATAAATATCTCTTCTACCTTATCAATTCTCGTAGAAATCGTTTGGATAATTGCAAAACATTTCTAATAGTAGCGAGCGTCACAATTTCATCAATCATTAAGTTTATTATTAAATATTACTGAGTAGTGTGGGTAACGATAATTTTTGATCTCAAGGAGAAAACTACATATTTAATTTGCGTACTTAGATCTTCCTCTCAACGCCTCACCATATCTGTACATGACGAAAGGAATGACAGCCATTAACAATGTAACGAATCCAACCAAACTGGATCCCCAGGCTACAGGAAAACGGGGCGTTGCGAGAGTGTCGTACATAGCTTGTCCAAATAATGGGAAGGCACAGGCAAAACTAGATCTCATAAACGCATTACCAGCGAATACGGAGGCAAGATATCTTGGGTAGCTCATGGAGAGGAATGCAAATGAGGCCTGGAAGATATTGAAAACGGCAACGACGAAGAGAATTTCCCAAACGATGGGTAAGATCCAATGAACTTGGGCGGTCCATCCAAATAGGAGCAGAGAAGCTGGCAGGAGGAAGCAGACCCACATAGCCAGGATAAGGAACGATTCAGGCTTGAAAGTATTGTTCTGGAATCTGGGAACAGCGTACCTAGTGAGGTAAACTATGAAGACCGCGTAAGCAAAAACAGCACCAACGCAGAAACCCATGTAAGCCAATCCAAGCTCCACTAAGGTGAAGTTATACACACCGACGAAAACAATGGGATAAGCTTCAAAGAAGAGGTAAAAACATCCGTAGGCCAGTGCAATGTAGGAATCAAAGGCCAAGACACCAGGCTCGCTCGCAATCAGCACAAATGGTCTGTAAAAGATCTCCTTGACGAACTCCTTGTACACAACCTCCTTCTCAGCAGCCTCTTCCTTAGTGTAGTATCTGTTGTCACCAGTTTCTTTACGAATACGCTTGGCACGACGATGCAGGATATTAGATGGTAAGGTCTCGGGGAAGCAGAGAGTAAGCAAGATGAAAGTGAAAGAGCAGATGGCCATCAACAACCAGAAGGTGTATCTATAATCCTTCGCGTCAACCATGGCGGCACCGAGGAGGGGGCCCAGCACTAGTAATAGTTAGTATTGAGCAGACAAGTCACTAACGCCAATTACGAGGAATACTTACCAGGACTCAAGATTGCACCGATAGCCCAACATCCGATAAATAAAGGAAGAACCTGAGGAGAGACAAAGTCACCAAGGGTAGCACCACCAGTTGAAATGGATGGACTTGACATGAAGCCGGCTAAGAATCTGGATACCACTAAACCACCAATAGTTGGTGACAAGGCAGCAGGGATTTGTAAAAGAGTAAACAGGAACAAAGTGGCCATGTAGATATGATTTCTGCCCAAAGAAGCTACCTCAGAAAGAGGGGAGAAGATCATAGGGCCGACACCGTAGCCGAGTACAAACAGAGCAAGATTTAATGTGGCGACAACATGGCCGACTTTGAATTTTTCCTGAATCTGTTCCTGACCTGGGGTATAAATAGAGGATCCCATATAAGTAGATGTAGTCAGGAGCATTACCTGCAAAACCACGATGGCCTTCTTCTTGGTAGGCCAGTTTTGAGGGTGTTCGGGGTCATCAGGGCCATTCCAGTCGACCAAGAATGGATCTAATTCTTTAGAGGAAGAGTCGTCAGCATCTACAGGAATCTGAGTCTCGCTCGTATCCTTCTCTTCTTCGTCATTCTCCGATTTCAGGGCATGATCACCAATGACGGATTCAATATCATGGCTGGAACGTTTATGTGAATTGGATCGCTCCTCCTCAGCATCGTCCTTGGCCCGGTTATTAGCAGCAGTCTGCTGCTGGAATCCTGAAGGGATTGAGACAATGCCCGACCACTCTAGAGCGTCGGATAACAGGGTATTGCGGAAAAACGTCGTGTAAGGCATTGTAGTTGATGATAAGGATAGCTATGGAACAATCTCACCGTGGACCTGCAAGGTTTGATAAAACTGGCCGATATAAAAGTATACCAAGAGCAGAACTCAATTCCCGTCGTATAAGCTGGAGTCAACCGGGGGCAAACTCCTGTATTTATATAAATTACAGGCAACAGATAGACTAGGACGGGGGCGATATCAGAACAATAAAAAAAGTAACAACGCTCTTAAAAATAAATTCAAAATCAAGAAAAAAAACAATTATCCTCGTCTGCAAGGTACTAACTATGAATTCCAAATACACGGGTTGCCGAGCGCACCGTGAGTCAGAAATACAATCATAAAACCATGCCTCATTTTTGTTCGGCCAGTCATCACATTGTCGTATAGTAGTAGTGCAGTCTCGATGCAGATAACGCACACCGAAAAAGCACTTATGCATCGGCAGCTTGCTTGTGCTAGACCCTTAGGCACTCGGTTAGCCGTATTAGCTAATAGGATAGTTTGCTTAACTCCGCGATCCTAGAACTGAGCCATGTAGGCAACACGGATGCAAACATGAGACGCTATCGGACAAGGCGGCTTTAACGAACCGAACGTGACTGAGCTGGATGCTGTCCGCAATAGCCGACGACAAGCTCAGGTGGCTACTTGTTATGATCAGGCTAGGATTTGAAGGACTTGGCATCCAAGCCGCTGTTGAACAGAATACATACAGTCTGTGCGTCTGTGAACGACGCCTTCCTGTAACACTGTGGACGGAATAAAGCACGACCTGCTTTTCCAGGAGTTCAGGAGGTGTCCAAAAACACAAGAATTTTTAAGCCCGCGGCATCTTGACATCTCCTGTATGCGCACCTAGCGAAACGGTGAGACATTCTTTCACCGCCTCGGGATCATGCCGATGATTTTTTGCCACTGTGCCCATCAATTAACAGTTTCTGACACTTCCCAGCCCTATATATGATATTGAACGACAGAAAACGCATTTACGTAAGCCTGACAGGAAGGCGCGCCAGCCCATGCGCCGGGTTTAACACAGGCATCGGCGATGATGAGAGTTAAGTCCGCAGTATGTCGCCAGCTATCACCGACCAGATACGGCATATGGACTATACTTCGGGAGGCCGCGAACTTAATAATCCATGGTTCCAGACAATTCGACGGCCAGCACAAGCAGAAGGCATGCGAAGAGATAGCCAGTCCGTGATAGCGGTGTGCGATAGCCGGTTCATGTAGCAGCCCGCGATAGCAGCTCATAGTAGCCGTGAAAGCGACCTGTGATAACCAGCCTGTGGTAGCTGGCATGCCACAAACCAGAGAGCTGTACGCCACCACGGTTACTGTCTGGCATGCAGCTGGGTCACGGGGCGAACCGGGCCCTAGCAGCCAAGCACATACCGTGCCCCTTCAGAGCTAGACCTGATACAGGCCAATCGGCCTACCAAACGACTGACGGAAAAAGCCTGCCTCATGTGCCCTACCCACAAGCGCCGCTTCTTGAGAACGATCTGCCTGCCAGCAGCGGCCAGAACTTTCACGTCAGCAGCGCGTAATAGCGTTAAAAATAAGCTTTGTCTTATCGGCCACGCACCAACCGCTGTTAGGCTTATATCCGCGGCCCAGCAAGCGACCCGAGTATGGCGATTTTACTGGCACGCCAGAGTCATTCGTCTGTTGCCAGTGACCGAGGGAACTGGCCTCGCTCCTCTCTTTGTGTCGTATTTGCGGCCATAGTGTGTGATTCGCCTGGCTAGCTTGTCTTACCAGCCGGCTTTCTGCTCAGCTCATTTACGAGCATGCACATCGGTCCATGCATGACATGTCATCTGCAGGTACCTGTAGTTACCCTTAGCTGGTCAAAGCCCAGACCCCACAAGCTATACCACGTACCCAGGCTTCTCCGGCTCGTGCCGTGCTCTAGAGTCATTCGGGAAATCTCGTTTAGCACGTCTCTGGCCGCCACGGATCTAGCCCACAGTTTCTTCGCGTCATTGTCCGCCACTAGCCGGTGACGAGCCTTCGGCGACTGGGGCGCTGCCCCAGACCCCGTGGCTCCTCTCGCTGCGCTCGAGGAGGGCTACTCCCGGGAGTGGGCTCGTGAAGCAGGTCCAACGGGATCTGGGCCCGCCCCAGCCGCTGGAGGCACGCCGTTCCGGAGGGAGCAGCTCGCATTACACTCACTGGCTATCATGCAGCGCCTCTAACGACGGGCCGCGAGCAACATGGATCTCCGGGGACCACTGTACACGACCTGGCTCGGACACCTCTTACGGCTTTCGGACCACTTCCCGGGAGTAGCCCTCCTCGAGCGCAGCGAGAGGAGCCACGGGGTCTGGGGCAGCGCCCCAGTCGCCGAAGGCACGGCCTGGTATCTCCGTCACCAAGGAGTTAGCGGACCGACGGGCGCAGGAGTCGAAAAATGCTGGGCTTATGTACAATATCTACAGAGAGGGGCCTAGAAGCTGAGCTCGACCGAGCTGCGCAGCAGGTCGCGCGGGTTGCCGTTGCCAGACACAAGGTACTGCTCGTCGACGAACGCGTCGGTAATCTCGCTGTTGATGACTTTAGAGCTGGACAGGAACTGCAGGGCGGCTTTAGTCTCTTGTAAAGTGTATCTCTCCACTTGCAATGGCTTGACCCCGCTAAATTTCGAAGCGAGCTCGCTGTCGTAGCGTTCGACGTTCGAGTAGGCTAGCGGCTGCCGGAGACCCAGGCCCGACGCGATAGTGTCATTATGACGGAACTTTCCCGATGTGGACGCCAAAATCACGCCGGACTGGAACTTGCGTGCTCCAGAAAGGAAGTCCAGGAAGTACTTGGGTACCTGCAGCTTGCCGTGGTAGATGGGCTTGTTGTCAGTGTCACGGTTAGCCGAGAACACCCGGTCTGTGAACACATTGATATCGTCCAAGGTGAACAGCACAGGTGCCTTGGTCTGAAGCGACAATTCCTCAAGGAACTCATCCATGACAAGGAAGGCGTCACGTCTTCGGCGGCCCTCTAGCAGAAAGCTGTATAGAGAGCTGCCTGCCTTGGCAGTGTGAGGCTGGAAAGCGCCACTTCCTTTGGTTAGGTCACGAGTCACTGGGATGTTCTTCAGCACGGTCTTGTTCGCTTTCGCGATCCTCTTCATCCAGTCACGGACATACATGGGCTGGGCAAAGAAGTCTCGGGCAGGATTGTAAAGTGCGTCGTTCTTGCCCGATACAAGCACTTCGGCATTAGGCACCGAAATAACAATATAGTCGCGGAGTAATGCAAATGCTTGGGCCTGGGCTATTAGCGATGACTTGCCGACTCCACGGTCACCCAATAAACACACTCGGTTCTGTGCGGAATCCGCGCTGGTGCCGTTCTTGATCAGCTCTAAAATAGGCAGCGAAAACGCCTCTCGCACCAGGGTGGTTCGTTCTTTGAATAGCTCGTTCTTCTGATCTCTTTTAAAAGATCCCAATGTCGACAGCTTCTGTCGCACCGCCATCGGATACTGGTACAGCGTGGCCGGCTCGATATTGTTGACAGTCATAATCTTTGATCCCGGCTCGCCAGTAGCCACCTCGGGTGCTAGTTTTGCCAGCTTCGAGTGCGCCGCCGTCTTCACAAAGTTCTGAATCGACCCACTCGTCTTCTTCGGAGTTCCTCGCTTGAACAGGTTGTTGGCACTGTAATCATGCGCAGCCTTCTTCTTGTACACCTCGCTCGCTGCCGACGCTTGGAACCCACGTGCCAACTCAACGCGGCCAAAGGTTCTGCCCGCGTGGCCCGCAGCCAGCACGGCCCGCCTCAATCCACCCTGCGACGAGCGGAGCATTGTCAACCTTCCTGATACAAATCACCGTCTTCACGGTCCAGTCTGCAACATGAATTTTTCACTCCCGAGGCCGGGTTAGGGTGTCACGTGATGTCTGTGTCTGTGGTGTGGGTGCCTTCGGCGACTGGGGCCCCTGCGCTCGAAGAGAGGCCACTCCGGGCGTGGGCTCGCGAAGCACGGCGGGGTCCGGGGCCGCGCCCCGGCCGCCGGAGGCGTGTTGGAATCCACCAGATATACAGAATAAATTAAGGTCAAGGCGTCTACTTCCAGTCGTCAGTCTTGATGCGCTTAGGCGGGCCGGGCATGTCGACTGGGCCCGACACTGACCCGTTGCGCTTGGAGGAGCGCAGCTTTTCGCGGTCCTTCCAGCGCTCGCGAATAGTGGTGCAGGCATCCAGGAGCTCCTCCTTCGAGACCGCGTCCTGGATGCTCTCGAGAACTTTCTGGACCACCGACACATGGTTCCCCGTGTCCTTGTCCGCCCGGAATCGGAGATACCGCCATCGGCCCTCGCTGTCTTGGTAGCATTCTATGACTCTTTCATCGAGAGGCTCTTCGAGCTTTTTCATCTTCTCCCACTCTTCGTCCGTCAAGTACAGCTGGCTGTACGGTTTATGAACGTGGCCCCCATGCCACACATATAAATGGCAGGTGGGCTTTGAATCGTAGTCCGGGTAGGTGGCCTCCTCCTTGTTCTCCACATCTGGGTCGGTATACAGCGCGAACTCCAGCACTAACTGAAAATCTACAGTGTTTTCCTCGCTGGGCTTCCACTTCAGAATGTGCTCGTCCGTGCCAAAGACGTACGCTCGTTCGCTGGCCGTAAATATAAGACCGTCTGACACATGTTTCAGTCGCGGTATCAGCTCGTAGAACACCTTTTTCAGCCCGTATGATCGTTCCATGGGCTTGACATATATTTTGAATGGGAACATTTTGACGTCTTCGGGGTACCGGTTGCACAGATCACGGTACGGTTCGTACAAGTCTTTACGCAGAAATCCCAGCCTTTTATCCAGACTCCTAGAGATCAGTACGCGGCCGTCTAGCGCTAGACAGTCGAATACAAGATACCGAATCTCTTCCCGCCCGTCTACATTCTCATTGATAAGCTCGCCGTCCAGCAGACACCCGACATGGTACATGTCTTCTGCTTCTCGCAGCGGGAAATGCAGGCCGGGAATATAGAAATATTCGTTCTTCCGCGTGATTAGAAATGCTCGCTCTTCAGCTCCTTCGTTGGTCTGTTCACTTGTCAAGTACATCAAGCATCTGATTCCATCTGATTTTTCACATACAAAGTAGCTGTTGTTGCGTTAGTGTCTCTCAGCGGTGCTGAGCCTCCAGCGGCTGGGGCCCTGTCCCAGACCCGTTGCTCCTGGTTCGCAGGAGGCGTTGGACTTGGGCAACTTACTCTTCTTTCATCAGCTCGCTTTCGATATGTCGTCGCGCAAACGAGACTGGCTGCGAGCCTGGGAAACTCGTGTTGTTGTGGTTCAGTAGCACTGCCACCTCGCGCTGTAGATGGCTCGCGATATGCGGCGGCACCTGTTGCCCCGGCATGTCAGGCACCGACCCCGCCATAGCTCCTCCAGTTATTTGCCCACGATGCTACGATATGAGGCTCTTTAATTGAGACTTCCAATATCGAATATGGTCTAAAACTGTGTTCTCCTTAACTGTAACTTCGTTATATTAAATGTCGCTGGCGGCAGTGTTAATCGCAGCTGATATCAAGGTTGTCTGTCGCTCTCACTGTGCAAACTGGTGAAGTAATGTTCCAATTGTGAAGGTACACCCTAAACCTAATATGTTTATATAGGACAGAGCAGTTAACGACAGCGCCTGGATGCTGAACAGGTGATGGAGAAGAGACTAGAAATTGAAACAAATTTTTTATTTGCCGATTGACTGACCCATGTGTTTACCAAGACCTGAAAGCATTTTTCACTCCTTTTTTATTTCTGAAACTTCGTCTTCAACCTGCTCTCTTGCACGCAGACGTACCCTTACCTGCATCCCAGTACCCGCCCATATAAGGTCTACCGTATATTTCCAATGTCAGCGATCTCACAGTTTGAGTGGAATAACGTAATACTCTACGAGCCTACAATCTCCCACTCTATTTATTAGTTTTCCATCTGTGTTTTGTTCAACATCTCGCGAAATTTGTAGAAAACATCCTCGCAGTTGAGATTTCAGCATTTATCACACACAATGTCCAATATTGAAGACGACGACGAGTTCCTGTATGGATCAGAAAGTCCCAAACCAAAGCGCCAGAAAACAACCACGAAAACAGCTGACGAAGATGAAAATATAAATGAAGCGCTAGAGCTGCCTCCAGCAAAGGCTGCGTCTGCCGTGCAGGCCACCACGAGTGCAAAGCAGGCTGAAGATGAGGAGGATGACGACGAAGAGGAAGATGATGATTCAGACATCGAGTTCGTAATTGACACGAAGCCGGGCCACAAAGCTGAGGCCCCTTTAAAACAAGCGCCATATTCAACAGCTAAAGCTGCGACGACGACGGCAGAGGCCAGTGGCGAAACAACGGCTGCAGCTGGCAGAGAAATCCAAAGAGCTGGTGCTGAGAAACCGCCTGGCATTGATATCAATGCCGTCGCAGAGCATAATGGCAAGCCAATAACGGAAATATCAATTGAGGAGCTCGAGGACAAGCCATGGCGCAGGCCCGGTTCCGATATTACTGACTACTTTAATTACGGGTTTGATGAGTTCACATGGACAGCGTACTGCTCGAAGCAGGATACGCTGCGAGACCAATTCACACCTCAAAAAGTCATGGCCATGATGGGTATGCCCGTTTTCCCTCCAGAAATGATGGGGTTCAACCAGGGCTTCCCTGGTATGCCGGGCATGGGAGCAGGTGGGTTTCCTCCCCCACCGGCCGGTTTCATGGGCATGAACGACGATAATGGTGCTTACGGCGGCAGCAACATTGTGGCCGGCAACAGTCACGACGGCCACGGCCGTCATGGCGGTGGCTCTTCTGGCTCCAACTACCGCCGAAAATAAGTTTTAATGAATAGCACTCTGTCTTTGTTTTGTGGAGACGCCTCCGGCGGTTGGGGCGCTGCCCCAAACCCCGTTACTCCTCTCGCTGCGCTCGAGGAGGGCTATTCCCGGGACGGCGCCTTGTAGACATTTCATGAGATGCCATCCGCGGAAATGGCGCTTGTCGAGATGACCAGCGAGGGAAGTCAAGGGTCTCGGTGCGCCAGCTACCAGATGCTCACACTCCATCAGGTTCGTGCCTGCCAGAAGCCTTTGCCATAATTGATGCACAGTTCTTCGCCTGCTGAGATAGGCTGGTTGAGCACGAATACAGCCACACGGAGCTGGCCGTCGACGTAGTGGTCGTCGAACTTGACGTTGGGTTTGTTTTGGATCCCGCGGTAGTCGTTGATCATGCGCGCCTCGGTGCCCCATTTCTGGGCGTCAATGGCAATGCCAGATTGCTTGTCCAGCTGGATGTCGTAGTCCGACGTGGGGTCCGTGTCCGCGGCATTGTGAATGTAGCCCAGGTAGTCTATGACATGAGATCCAGGAGCCAGTTTTCGGGCCGCAAAGAGCCCGTTCTGCCCATAGGCTGGGTGCTTGGGATCAACAATTTTCTTGATCCTGACCAGAACTGACGGCGGCTGAGCCCGAACCTTTGACTGGTGTTTGGCATCGTGCCCAATAGGAGCCAGCTCCTCGGAGCTCAGTTTCTTGGAATACACATTTCTCGTTACGAAAATCAACCCATCAGGCCAGTTTTTCGGCTTGCTATTTGACATTGGACATGGATATACGGAATACTACGTTCGCGTACTCGCGGGCATCAGACATGTTAACCATTAATTGAATTGAAATATATGAGGGTAACCCATGCGAGGCCGGGTAACAGCTTACGTCTGCCTTCCGACTGCTGGTTCTCCGTCATTCTCCCTTTCTATTTGGCATCAGAAACACTGTCAATCCAGTTTACCAAGCCAAGAGACGAGTCTTGGTTCGATGAAACACGTTCGCTTGCGAATTGTCCCATATCGGCGTATAGATATACTTTATTGACTGTTACCCGGTTCACACATGCATCACCAGATAATGTATATATTTTTTTATCATGCAGCAGTTCCAGGATATCTTCTGGTAGTCACAGATCAGGGAACATATAGTAATAATGTCGGTTCCTTTGAAAAGCTCGTTGAAACTGTGCCAGCTTTGTAATACGGAAAAGCCGGTGCTGAAGAGACCCAAGACCGGGCAGAGGCTCTGCAAAGGCTGCTTTTACTATGTGTTCGAGACAGAGATCCACAACACTATTACCGACGCAAAGCTGTTCTATCCAGGAGAAAGGGTGGCTATCGGAGCTTCAGGTGGCAAAGACTCGACTGTGCTGGCATACGTCTTGAAAACTTTAAACGAAAGATACAACTACGGAGTAGAGTTTGTGCTACTATCTATTGACGAGGGCATTCATGGATATAGAGACGATTCTCTTGAAACAGTCAAGCGAAACAAGCTGCAGTATGATATGGATCTCGAGATTGTCAGCTACGGTGATTTATATGGATGGACTATGGACCAAATTGTTGCTCAGATTGGCATGAAGAACAACTGTACTTATTGCGGAGTGTTTAGACGACAGGCTCTAGACCGAGGAAGCGTTAAGCTGGGAATCAGTCATGTAGTGACCGGTCATAATGCAGATGACATGGCCGAGACAGTGCTAATGAACTTACTTCGAGGAGATACAGCTAGACTCGACAGGTGTACGGATATTGTCACCGACTCTACTGACTCTCCAGTCAAGCGCAGCAAGCCTTTGAAATACACGTACGAGAAAGAAATCGTGCTCTATGCCCACTACAAAAAGCTCGACTACTTCACTACCGAATGCACCTACTCGCCCGAGGCGTTCAGAGGAACGGCCCGGGCGCTCATCAAAAACCTCGAGGCCGTGCGTCCTAGCTCCATTATCGACGTCATCAGATCAGGCGAGAGCTTTGTTCTTAAGCGCAAACTCCAGAGCGAGCTGAAGCTCGCTGCTGCCTCGGCCGCAGCTACCTCTACCACGACTCAAGACCTAGCATCTCCGAAAGCATCAGCATCTATAGACTCGCACAGCACCTCGATGTCCATAACCGCTTGTACCTCCGCATCCACCGCCACATCTACATCCACTTCGACTTCTACTTCCACAGCAGCCGGCGCGGCCACAGCCACAGCCAACGGTGCCCTGCCGGTACACAAAGATGTAGACGCCAAGGGCGCCCCGCTGCCGTTCTCGACGACAACCAAAATGAGGGGCCGCTGTGAGCGCTGCGGATACCTTTCCAACAACCAACTGTGCAAAGCCTGCGTATTGCTGGAGGGCCTGAACGCCGGCCGGGCCAAGCTCGACATCGCAGGCTCGGAGGACGTCAGCAAGGGGTCCGCGCTGCTGTCCAAGCAGCTTGAAACGCTGAGCTTCTAAGTCAATCCGCGAACCGGGGACCGTGCCTCCGGCGGCCGGGGCGCAGCCCCGGACCCCGTTGCTCCTGCTTCGCAGGAGGCTACTCCCGGTGGAATGGCCTCCTCGAGCGCAGCAAGAGGAGCTGCGGGGTCCGGGGTAGCGCCCCGGCCGCCGGAGGCACTTCCCTTCCTCAGCACCGTGGCTCCGGAGCCCACAGGGAGCAGCCTCCTCGAGTGCAGCGAGAGGAACCGCGGGGTCCGGGGCAGCTCCCCGGCCGTCGGAGGCACGACTCTCCGCCCGAATCGCATGCGCCTGGTAGCGCCCGCACGTATTTGGCGTCGCGGAATTGGGCTCTATAAATTAATTTGAACGCATGCATGTTTCTTAGAGTGCAGGTTGAAGACACAATCAGGGCCATAATGAGGGCTGATCTCCTTTGTTATAATCGGGCGCTGCCTGCTGTCGGGCGGTAGTCGGTCTGTGTCTCCAGCGGGTCAGCACCTCGGCGGCGTCACTGGCGTGCTCAATTATGGCCATGCTCGGCTGGCACCTTCTCCCTGTCCCGCCTGTTAGTTCACAGTCCGACTCGAGCGAGCAGGCCTGGCAGCGGGCCGGGAGCGTGGGATGGGACGACGAACCCCTCAGCCGCCCGCAGCCAGATGGCGTACGTCCCAGCGTGCCTGACTGGCCCATGCTTGGAGCTGTATAAGCATGCATGCACTGGTAACCGTGCCTAGCGCTTGATTTGACGGGCCAGCTCGAGCAGAGAAAGATGCTTAGGGCAGTGATCGATGGCGATCTATCGAGCCAGCAGCTGCCTCCGGATGGTGCAACGGCTAGCGCAGTCGTCATTTTACTTTGTCTCGAGTTCGCTTTGTCGTCCTTAGTCTGTTCGCTGTATTCTGTTTTCTGTCTTTTGAGAGTCTGTTTGTTGGTACCTGGCAATTGCGTTCTGTAGCTTCGTGGTCAACTCTGGCAAGGTTTTGTGGACATATTTGGCGGATTGCTTTTTTTAGACTTCAACGGCAAGCTGCTTTAGCAGGCCATTCAGTTATAAATAGTGTCCTGGCTGAGCAGTAGAGAGAGTGAGTTGTTTCTGGACTTGGTCTGAATAGTTCGTCTGAATACGGTCTGTTCGTCTACTGGTTGATTGGTGCTTCTAGTTTGTTGTTCTGGTTTGTTGTTCTGGTTTGTCTTCTGGTTTGTCATTCCGATTAGTGGTTCTGGTCTGTGGTTCTAGTCTGTGGTTCTAGTCTGTGGTTCTAGTCAGTGGTTCTAATCAGTGTTTCTGGTCAGTGGTTATTACATCGCTTGGCTTCGCTTCGTCTTTCTTCCTGAGGTTAGATTGTTCCTGGCTGGAGTATACTGTTTTTGTGCTATTAGCACTGGTCGGCCGATTCTCTGGTAGTACGAATCATACTGGCAATTGGTGACTCCGACTCCGATTCACTCACGCTCACTCACGGGCTCTGAATCTGTCTGGTTCTCATCTCGTCAGATGAGGTCATTTCTCAAGTCTCACACGCGAGCCTATTCAGCCGGAGTGAACGAAGACAACGTTACTAGTCATAGCACCGGCAGCAACCCCAGTAGCCCCAGCAGCCGTTCAAACCACAAGCACCGCTTGAGCGATACTACTGGCTTGAAAGTGAACCCTGTTCCCTATGTCGGGTCTACCGCAATTATAGGACATAGCACTGCTTCGGCCGGCAATAGCGCTCACGCCAGCTCGGGTACTAATACGAGATCAAACTTGAGTGCGAAGACCAGTCCTAGTGCCAGTGCCAATTCAGGAACCGGTACTAACGTTAGCGCTGGATTCTCTGTACCTGGGATGCCGGTCAAGTCTCATGGAAGATCCCAATCTGGATCTGTAGTGGGAAGTGGGTCGTATGGATTAGGTCCTGCCTTTGGATCTGGAGCGCCGGGAACCGGCTTTGGTAGCAACTCGACTACTTCCATATCTACCTCAAGTTCCGTGACTTCGCTGAAAAAGTTAAATCCCATCCATTACATCCGCCGTGCTAGCGGTAGCCATGATTCCTTCAGTGGGGATAGCCATCATAACCGCCGCCATTCCGGTGGCGGAAGCTACATTTCGGCCAAAGATTACAAAGATGCTGGCGCCATCTATGGAACTCGGACTCACGAATGGGGTAGTTACCGCTCGAACAACAGCAGCACGAATAAAATTACTACTGGTGGTGCCTCGACCCTGCCTTCCTCACCAGTAGAGAATTCTGCCAGGACTCCTATTATCGGCGAAACGTCTCCGAAGGCGCATCCTGCTATTCCATTCATCGATGTTTTTAATTCGCCAATAACTGTTGTCTCTGAAGAATACCAAGAAGATGAAGACGATGATGAGGACAATGCAGATGAGAGCTGTTCTCTGCTTGAAATATTGACACCCTCGTCCAAGAACATAATCGAATCGCCGGCTGAATCGACACCTAGAGAATCCAGTCTAAGCACAACCGGCAGTATTTCTCTTTCGACTGATGTTTCGACAGGAACTGAGTCTGTTGATGCTACTAAAGGTACTGATATATCGGGCATTGATAAACCTGACAATATTGGACTGGATCTTTCCAAAAATTGCACCGACCGACATAACGAACTTACGAATAATGACACAACCACTGATACAGCAAATCATACTATAAATATCCCTACGACTACCGATGCCGGCGAGGGAATAGCCGATCACGACGAATCAGCCGAAACTGTGGATGACACGGCCGCGTCCATTTTCTCGTTTCAAGAACAGGATGATACGATTGGCCGCAATTCGTCGATAAATTATTACAAGAAACCAAAATCTTTGCTACCTGAATCCAATTCGTTCTCCGTCGAAAATTACTATGACAGCTTTTCTGAACATAGCATACCATTACACGATGACCTTGATGACGACGACTACGATGATAATGATTTCCTTCAAAACAATAGATTCAATGAAGACCTGTCCATAAATGATAATATGGACGATATTCCTGTTGTTGCCGTGGCACCGTTGAAACCTGTCGGCCCCCTTCGTGTTGTGAAGTCCCCACAATCGTCGCCGGTTTCTGACAAAAGCGTTTCGTCACTCAGGATAGACAAATCTAAGAGGCTTTCGACTCAGCAAATTGATTCTACTGAGGCTAGTAAAGATGAGTCCTTAGAATCTTTGACATCTCTTGAGGAGGCACTGGATGTGGCCTTGGATCAGTCACTAGAGCTATCGCAGCGGCATTCTCATGAGGATGAATATTCAAATTCACTCGACGACGATGCGCTTGGCAGACCACAAGACACTTCGATAGAGGATACTATCAGTCGATATCTGGAAAAGTCTCCTGCGTACCAAGTGGAATACCCCGAAGAGGGCCCACATGCCGAGAGCTTCACCAACCACACCCAAGGTTCCTATTACTACTACTTCGACCACTCAGCATCTTCATACGCGTTTACTGATCCTCAAGACCGCCATGATAACTCTGGATACAACGCAGACTTTGAAGAGCTGGATGATCCCAATTATTATGACAGTCTGGTTGACGAAGCAAACTCTGTAACAGATTTATATTATGACGACGATTTGGGGGCTACTGGTTCGCCAATGACCAAACCTACATCGGGTCTGTACAGGAGTTACATCGATTACCGTCGCCGGAGAAATTTCAATGGGAAGGAGCAGTCGCTTCGGTTTTCTGGGACTGGTGGCCCCCATAAAGAAGGCTTAGTTCGACGCAACTCAAGCGTTATTCGGCTTCGCGACAATACGATCACTTTGTTCGGAAGATCCTCATCTGGGACTTCATCTTCCACCAAGTCGTCTGCGAGATCTTTGGATTCCCCTGGCTCTCCGATAGATGATTTATCTGGTGCAGTAGCTCGTCATCCGACCACACCTCCGCTTGCTACGTCGAATATTAGCATTGTAGCCGATATTGATGACCTTCCACTGCCTCCAGCGAGGTTTGAATCAGAAGAACTTGCGCTTAGTCCAATATCTGAGCGATCTTTCGATAGTGACACTGTTATATCGTGTTAATGATAATACTTTTTATGATCAACTGGCTTTCATGCCCGTCAATTCTGTTGCCTGTTCGCACCTGAACTGGTCGGTTCCAAGAGACCTACGCAGCCAATCTAACGACCTGTAATAATCTAGTAATAATCTAGTAATAATCTAATATATTAAATATTTATACTGGGTGTCTGGCCAAATGTAGTCTCCCAATTCTCTTTGCTTTCAGCGAGCTCTGCTTTGAACGTGCGTATGTCAGTCAGCAACACAGAAAGTTCGCTTTTTAGACTGTCGTAATTTGACTGGGAAATGGAGGCCTGACCATTACCTTTGTTGAGGTCCTTCAAGTAATCTGTCAATAGCCGGTTATGACGTGCAATACTAGCATTTTGAGACTGGATGGCTTTTCGTTTGTTTTCTTCGTTGATTGCCCTGTCTTCGTAGAATCGTATAGCCTTTTTAACTTTAGCCAGTTCCTGTTTGAACGCTTCATCCTCTTCCTGTCGTAACTGGAGGCTGTTTATCTGCTGTTGCATTTCTTCCACAAGCTTGTCCCGATCCGCTCCTGATACAATGTCATGGTTGATAATTGCCTTGGTTTGTATTCTCTTGGCCTGATCTGCATAGCGAAGAGTGGACAGCGTCTCTTCATAGTCAGTTGGAGAAACACATGCCACCATTGCGGTTTTACTATTACCTCCAAGACTTTCCTTAAGGATCCAGGTCAGTACAGAGTCTCGGTAAGGCACGATCGGCCTGGAATTGGTTGAACTCGTGGGCACTGACAGGGCTGCTATCACACGTCCTAATGTGGTTAATGACTTGTTGATATTCGAACCTTCTCGGAGTCGTACGCCTACAGCGCCAGTTGAAATAGCTCTTTCGGACCCTGCGAGATCCACAAGTCGAATCTGCGATATCTTCTCCTCAGTAGTATCAGTGTCTGAATGAAAATGCACTTGTTTGACCGTCAATGTGAACACGGCATGAGATCTACTTGACTGATCGTTCATTTTTGTCGCAGCAGTCGACCGCCTCTTGTTTCCTAAGGCCATATACTTCAGAACCTGATCCGCAGACTTTACAACATACTCTGACAGGTCCTCAATATACGGTCCATCAGTGGGAGACTCTCGGACTTTAAGTTTTGCAGACCCATTCGGAACACCTGAATTATTAGGGCTGTCTTTTCTTTGAGATGCTAATAAATCTCGAACACATTCATTGTAGATTTCGAAATAAGATAATCTGACGGTGCAACTAACATTCTCCGACACAAGTTTGTCGATTCGACTGAACAAGTCTTGACAGGTTCGAGGAATTATTCCCGCACTCTCATCGGTTCCCATCATTGTATAAGACTTGCCCGAGCCAGTCTGGCCATATGCAAAAATACAAGTATGATAGCCCTCCATGTTGTGGTCTAAGAACTCTCTTCCCACAGAATTGTACACTTCTTCTTGATCGGCGTAATGGCTGTCTGTCTGATTAACTGACCAAAAGGCGCGATCAAAGATGAATCTTTTGGGTTCCAGATTTCGTTTTGACTGGCCCTCTGATGAGCTGGTATGAGGCGGCGGGTTGACAGTCGTGCATTGAGTCGACGGATCTATCTGAACTAATAGCGGAGTTTCGCGCTCTCTAGGCAGGAATGGCCTCACTCTAACAACGACCTTGACATTACTACCATCCGTGGATATCGGTGGCGAGAATGCTCTGACCGACCGGGCATTGTGAGCTGCCCTTTGTGACATTGCGGTTTGTGGACGGATCCCTAACGAAGAGGACGGCCGAGCATTGGTGGGCTTGGGCGATTTCGGTGAATCCCAGAGCACAGAGGATGGTCTGAGGCTGCTTTTCTTCGGCGATGTTCTCGGCGTCGACATTGAGTCTGACTTATTCTGCTGACTTGGGCTAAGCGATGTGTTATCCAGGAAGGTTAAACACCGCTTCAAGTTGCAGATGTTTATAAATTACTGCAGATAGGCATGAGAACTGTCGATCTATTATTGTATCATGTGTAAGCCGTGCACGGGATTTTAATTCCTGTAAGAAATAACACACGCTAATAGTATAAGAGTTTCTAATCTTTTATAATGACCGAGCCTTCAGCCTAATCTACAACTAGAATTGTGAGCGAGCATATAATAATGAACAGGCCATAAATGGAGCACATCGCAGTGCTATCTACCCGGTTGCTATTTTGTCCACCTATATTTTAAATCAGCTCAAGTCGAAATGTTTAGAAGAAAACCGTTTAGCTCGGGGTAAATCATAAGATAATTTCCTCAGACCTATGAGAATGACAGAATAAATGGGCCTATAGTTATCAGATTGTTTAGAAATTGGTTTATTCAAGCACTAAAGCGTGTTCTTGCTGGGTTAGGAACATCCAGATCAAAGATTTCATGCAAGCTTAAATTTCAGGGTCCAGTTCGAGAGCACTATCTCTTTGGACGAAAATGAGCACATCATCGTTGAGCCAAATCTTCGGTGGATTCGATGATTCTTCTCGTCTTAAGTTAGCTATATCTCTGGTACCAAATATTTTCAGCCTGGAAAATGATTCTCACTCCGCACTGGAATTAAGCAAGACCCTTGCATATTTATACACCAGCCGGACTGAAGACAGTTCCTGGAGGGTAAGAATGACTATGATCTCTTCTGGATATTATCTGGAGCTCAACTAACTCTCGTAGAATTTGATTGAGTCTTTAAAGGGGACTTTTTCGAAACCTTTGCAAGCCGTTGACTCTTCAGATCAAGTGTTGGACGGATTGGGAACCATATGTTCACCGCTATTTTCGAGTATCGCAGATTTCAGAGACTTTCTGCTAGAATCTGCCGTAGAGTGCTTTAAAAATACCAATTCTGACCCTGTGGCCACATACTTGAATTTGTTGAGGGAAATATTCATTCAAACAGACAGGCTGAAAATCTCTCCCGACTTAGAGAGCAGCTTATTATTTTACTTACACTCTCTCAAGCCCCTGTACGCATCTCTGGCTTCTAAAACCATTTCCTGTTATGTAACCGCTGTCGAAATAATCAACGTAGAACGGTTCTGGTCAAATATAAGGAAATCCCTTTTAATTGCCTATGATCAGCCCGTTGACAAAAATAGAGCAGGAGAATCCTTCAACCGTTTACTAGCAACTTTTCGTCTGTGGTTAAAGTTGACCAGCCGCCCTGAAATAGGAGACGATGAATATTTCGCTGGCCTTGTTCACACCGACGAATACTGGAAATTGCTTCAACAAGGTCTAACATCGCAGTCTTACGATTGTAAGAAATATGCTCTTCACATTTTATCCCGCTCATTGCAGGTAGTATCAGACAGCGACACTATTAGTGATATTGATCTTGACTACATGAAGTACAATCAGTGGAACAAAAGCTTTTCGACGGAATGGAAAAGATATATATCTTTGGTAGAAATTGTCTCTATTGATACGTCGATTAACCAGACAGAGGATTCTGTTTCCGATATTGTCAACATACTTCGTGAAGAGTCCAGCATTCCTCCTATTTGGGCCATCTCTTTACTTTCGGCCGCCGTAACTTCTAGCATGGAGCAAATTAGAAAATTTATCACAGGAATAATTCTCACTATGGGAGTTAGTGAACTGGGCATTTTTAGGCATAATCCCTCTTTTGTCAGGGACACCCTATTACCATACGCAGTCCTATCAACTCACTTCACAACTATTGAGATATCTGAACACAATTATTCTTGTCCTCATGGTGATCTAATCACCCTGTTTCTGTGTAATTTAATGAGAGTTTTGGAAGGCAGGGATTTGAACAATATGATAAACAGCATACTAGATCACTTGTACGAGAACAGGTTAACGTTTGACCCCGCTCGACTTTATGTTGTGAAAGGCATTCGTGATGGTTTAAACGGCCGAGTATTGTTAGAGGAGCAACAGGTTAGCAGGCTCTACAAACTCAATACGGGAACGGTTGAGTCCCTCTTTCGAAAGCAGATTCTTTATGATATGTATACTGAAATTATGCTTTGCGTGGATTTACGATTTGTCAGTTTCAATGCTTGGTTTTCACGTGTATCTACCTTCCTGACCACTTGTAGTCTAAATGGAGAAGGCTACTCCAAGGCTATAGCGAAGCATATTAAGAGCCAAGAAAAGGAGGACGAGTTTGAAGATCTCGTTGAAATGGAGGATAACGATCTCCATATTCCAGTGTACCTATCGGTGAGGGCAAATCTGGCTGGGATTGTTGATGTTCAACAGTTTCTCCAAAGGCTTAATATCAGACAACTAGAGAACCTATGCATGTCTTCATATCACGATAGGTTGACTGATACAATTCTTGATGAACACCTACCTCGCATTCTCCGCAATGAATTCGAGAAGTCACTTTCTTCAAAGAAAGTGTCGCCTGAGATGGAGCGTATAGTTCTGCATATTCTCCAGCACCAGGGCAGGTTCTCAAAGTTCCAAGACTACGAATGGGTTATCGCGATGGCTTGTGCTAATGCAGAACTTGAATTTCTGATGGAGAGAGGCTATCATGCATTGTATACCTGCTTGGAGTTTGCTATTTTGAGTAACAGAAATCAGACTGAGAAAATATTTCGTGAGCTTCAGGCGTCCAATGGCAAATCTTTCAACGAAGACATTGCAACTTGTGCGTACATATTTATGACACCGTCCTTGGACTCTGTTCTATATTCGAAAGATGCTATTGAACTATACGAACAGCACTTTCAAACATCTGGATATCAACTTCGACTTACTCAGTGTAAGTTTTTATATGAGCTCCTGACTCAGATCAGTGACGAAGCTATCAACTCCAACATCGAAGAAATCATTAGTCTCTTTAAATCTATGTGGTTTACTGTGGTTGACGAAAGACTCATGGCTTCCGAACGCGAGTTGCATACTTTGATTTTGGCTTGTATTTTTGATACTACAGTAGTTTCCATCAAATCCAAACGAATGTCTGATGTTTTCGAATCAATTGCAGAGTCGGTGATCGAGCAAAGCTATTCTCGTCGAGGACTTCTTCCTGTTCTCAGTTCATTTCTGGCCAAACTTCCCGACCGCTTATGGGTCGGGAAGGTTTTCGTGACCCTTTACACCAACTTCCAGGCTGATTATCATATGTTTCGTTTAGAAAATGCTATAGGCTTGCTGAACGACAACGACACTAACTCATTATCTTACGAGTCGGAGACGCCCCGAAACTCCTACATGAACTGGTATGGATCGGAAGAAATCTCTGGAAAAGTCAGAGCAATCGAATACTTCAGTAAGTTTGAGAATGTTAAGAGCACTGCATACGAGATTTTCAAAAGTATCATCGAATCCGGTAGACATCGCCTGTTCAACCCTCTTAATAGAACAGATGGGAAAGAAGAGGTGGATAGAATAAATTGCTATCAGATTTTGTTAATATTATCGAAGGTACTAGATTTGGACTTTTTGCTTTCCTTTGTGCGGACGAAACTGGTCAATTATCTGGAAAGTGAAGCATTGCCTTTACCGAAGCTTTATGCGGAGTGGATTATTTCGGAAACTGTTGTTCGCCATATTGTCAATTTTTCAGATAGGACTGATATTGTCCAGGAACTGATTTTCGGGCCGCTTGAACAAACAAACATGGAGCCAAGAGTTGTAATTTCCCTGGAGCGAATCGGACTTGTAGTCGGAATGAGGTTAGTGAAGAAATGGGAGCCGAGTGTCAGTGAAGACTATACGAGAAGGTATTTCAGCCGGTATCTGCAGTCAATAATTGTTCTTGCAACGAGTAATAAGGTCGCCATCAGACACAATTCGCTGTCATCCATCTATGGACTCCAAAAAGTACTTCAGAAGGAGGATCATTTGAGCGAACTTTTAGAAGAATATCAGCAAGTAATTGATGGAGTGACGTCGAATGCTTTGGCTCTGGTTTCAGCTGGACCTCAGAAAAATAGCGAACAAGCTCTGTGGGATTTGGAGACTGATTTCAATTTGTATGGTATCTGTGGCGGAGTTTTGAGACGTGTGTCAGAGAGGCAAATTCCGTCCCTTACTCAGGAAGAACTTAGAAGATATCTGTATGAAAGTTCCAGACTGAGTTTCGTGGACCAATCAGTTGCTGTGCGAGTATTACCGGAGTCTGTGTCCTATCCTTCATTCAAACCGACGACAGAGGCACATAGCGGTCCAGTAACAGTTTCAGCCAAGTTGAATCTTGAGAAAGACTTGTCGACGACTATTCAAACCAAGAGTGGTGTCTGGACAAACTTGTTAGGTGTCATGGATAATGACGACGAGGGACGCAATATTAACATCCCAAGAGGGGAGCTGATTGTGCTGGCCAGTCTGGTGGATAAAGCACCCAACCTTGGAGGTATCTGTAGGCTATGCGACGTACTCGGAGCGCAGTTGCTGTGCCTGAACGATATCACAGTAGCTAAAAGTCCTCAGTTCAAAAATGTGGCTGTGTCTGCTGATCGATGGATGCCAATGTGTGAAGTAAAGGAGGAAGATATTATTACATACCTCCGGGAGATGAAGAAACAAGGGTATACTCTTATAGGGCTCGAGCAGACTGACAACAGTGTTCAACTTACGCCAGAACTTAAGTTTCCTCGAAAATCGCTTCTCTTACTTGGCCGAGAGAGGCTTGGAATTGATGGCGAGTTTCTGTCTGAGCTGGACTTCTGTGTCGAAATCAAGCAGGTGGGTGTGATCCGATCGATGAACATCCAGACAGCTACAGCTGTTGTTGTTCACGCATATTCAAGTCAACATTGTTGATCAAAGGTTTTAACGGACAAGTGAAGGAATAAACTTAAATGTAAATAATAAATAAACTAGTTCAACCGTGATGAGAGGTCTAGGGCCAGACCCCAGTCCTCTATCACAACATATTCAGCACTATGAATTTAACATTTTTACAGCTACTCCTCTATGAATAGTCTCTATACAGTAATTAAACGGACTTGGAGCAAATGTGGAAATAAAAGAAAGAGGCAATAATAATAAATGAGAGAGCAGTTTAGAGCACAACATTCTTGGCAAGTTTGCTCTTGTAAGCCAAGATAGAAGCATCCCATCTGGTGGCAGTCTTGTTCTCACAGACATAAATATCTTTGGCAACCTTATCCAGGAGACGGAAATCGTGCGACACAACGACAACACCACCAGAGAAAGCGTTTATAGCATCGGCAAGAGAGTCGATTGTGGGGATATCCAGACCGTTAGTAGGTTCGTCCAATAAGATCATGTTAGGAGCCTCAATGGCGAGGAGAGCGAACACAACACGAGATCTTTGACCTTCAGACAGGGTGCCCATAAGAGCAGTCTGGCCTTCACCAGTCAGACCGTAACGGCCCAATTGGCCACGCCAGTATTGGAAGTCTTGGGAGATATGAGAAAACTTGTCACGGACAAACTCAAGCGAGCTCTTAGTGAGGTCGAGCTGGTCGGCAGAGTGTTGTGAGTACACACCAATCTTCAAATGGGTATGTCTTGAAACTCGTCCACCAGTAGGGCTCAAGGCACCGGTCATGAGCTTCAGCAGGGTGGATTTACCAACACCGTTAGGGCCGACCAGAGCAATACGAGAGTCCATATCGACACCGAAGTTGAGGTTCTCGTAGAGATTGTCCTCAGGGTTTCCAGAGTATGAGAAAGAAACATCGTCGAAAGACAGCACTGGAGGAGGCAGCTTCTCAACATCAGGGAATCTGAATGAGAAAACTTTGTCAGGGACAACCTTCTCAATGAGACCTTCGTCCTCCATCTTGTCCAAAATCTTCTGTCTCGATTTGGCTTGTCTGACCAAGTTGGCGTAAGTACCGGCCGATGCAATAAATTTCTTGATGTGAGCGATTTCGTCCTGTTGTTTGTAGTATTGTTTCATTTGGTTTGTTTCTAATTCGGCTCTGGTCTTGATATAAGTGTCGTAGTTACCACCGTAGGCGACAAGCTTGGTTCCTCTCATATCGATCATGTTGGTGCAGACACCATTGAGGAAATCCATGGAGTGTGACACCAGGACCAAGGTTCGGTCCCAACGCTTGAGATACTCTTCTAACCACACACAAGCCTCCAAATCTAAATGGGCAGTAGGGTCATCGAGCAACAAAAGAGTGGGCTTGACGAAAAGAGCCTTTGCTAGGGCGACACGCATTTTCCAACCACCAGACATGTCCTTGGTCTTCTTTTTAATAGTCTTTGCGTTGAAACCCAGACCGGTAAGAATGATGGCGGCTCTTGATTCGAAAGTAGCAGGATCCATCTCATCAATTCTCTCGTATAGGTCCTCCAAAGTAGGTGACTCAGGACCTTCCTTCTCAATGACCTCTTCAACGTGAGCCTCAAGTCTCTTAAGCTCGTTCTCAGCCTCATGAACGACCCATTCAAGAGCAGAGAAATCAGATGGCTCGGCAGGCTCATTCAACAGGTAAATATCAATAGACTCGGGAACAGGGTATTCTCTAGCGAAGATGGACTTCAAGAAAGTCGACTTACCACAGCCGTTCTCACCCAACAGACCGTATCTACGACTGTAGTTCAACTCGAGAACAGAGTCGGCCAGCAACACTTTACCGTGGAACACAAGAGAAACAGCGTCGATTTTCAAATCACGCGAGGTGGGCAAACTGGCCAAAACACCAGTGGTGACACGGTCGGAGATTCCGTGCTTGTCCTCCTGCAACTTCAGCTTCTGCAGCTTCTCGGCCATGACGCCCTCGGAATCAGACGTGACAGCGGATCCATTTTCAGAGTCAGCAGGGGTCGAAGTGCCAGTACCCTTCTCGGCCTTCTTAGCGGCTCTCTCAGCCTTCTTGGCGTCTCTCTTAGCCTTGGAAGCAGAAACAACAACCATCTTCTTCACTCTCTGTAGTGTGTATTATCAGTAGATGCGAATGTGATAGAACTTTTCAGTAACCGCAATATTGAGCTAGCAATGAATTCTCGAACTGACTTCTTCCTCTATTGCTTCTTATACTGGACAAAGAAACCCGGGAAAAAACACAAGCAAAAAGTTAAAATTGCCAACCTGTGAGCTGATACCTCGAAAAGCCTTTTACAAATGAAATCAAGCTAGAACGTCCTACAGACCTGACTTTGCTTTATCTTAAGGGACCAAAATTTTTTCTGCCCGCATAGGGCGATCTATCACCCCCGGTAAGGGTACAATACCCGTCTCTGTCGATAGTCACTTAACCGCCAGTGGTTTCCCCGGTGATATGACACTGACGGACCCTTTGCTGAAGGGGGGTGACGCTTCCGGCGGCCGGGGCGCTGCCCCGGCCCCCGTGGCTCTTCTCGCTTCGCTCGAGGAGAGCCGGCGGCTCCGCAGAATGACCGGTCGCCGAGACCTCACCCACCGCCCAGTTGTGTACCGCATAGGACCAAACTCCACCCCGCAGAGCCAGCAGCCTCTACGAGCGAACCGAGAGCAGCCACGGGGTCCGGGGCAGCGCTCTGGCTGCCGGAGACGTCACCCTTCAACTCTCCAATCTCCTCTACCCTTTACCAGTCCCCAATTCCAGACCAGGGCTCGGTCAGAGGACGGTTGAGAGGAGGGTCCGCACGGGCCCGTACCCTGATCCATTACCCCTGTGAAAAGTGATCGGCGAGATGGCGGATCGGTACGTGAATTAACACGTAGTGCATAGTAGGACAAAATTGAGCACAGAAGTCTGGCGCCGAGATTTAGGTTTGACACACGCGTACACGAACTACGGACGAGAGCGGAGCAAAGACACTTTCGTTGACTCAAGACAGGCTGACCGTTAAGTTTTTTTGATACCTGCAATTCGAGGAGCGTCTCCGACAGTAGTGCCATCAAACAGAAAAAATAAGCTGGACGTTGTCTGAACAAAAATAAGCTGGAAGTGAAGATACAAACTCGGTTAGAATGTTTACTCACATACGCTTCAGCTCGCTGTTAGTGGCGCTTATTACGCTGGCCCAATTGGCGTGGGCCGTCAAGTTCGACGTCGAGGCCTCACCAAAAGGAGCTCTGCCCAGATGTATCCGGGACTTCGTCACTCGAGACACGCTCGTCGTAGCCAACGTCAAATCAGACGGGTACATTGGCGACGGCCAGTCGCTTAATGTGTACATCCGTGACAACAAGAACAACGAGTACGGCCGTAAGAAGGACCTCGTTGGAAGCACTCGGTTCGCGTTCACGCCCCACTCGGACATCGCCTTCGACATCTGCTTCGAAAACACCCTGACCCGTAACGGAGGATCAATCAAGAGAAGCATCGAGTTGGACGTTGAAATCGGTGCCAATGCCCGTGACTGGAACGCCGTGCAGGCCCTGGAGAAACTCAAGCCCACCGAGGTCGAACTGCGACGGATCGAGGAGCAAACCGACGAGATCCTCAAGGAGCTTGAGTACCTCAAAATCAGAGAAACCCGTCTCCGAGACACCAACGAGTCCACCAATCGCCGTGTCAAGCTGTTCTCTATCGGCATCATCATCGCCCTCCTGTCGCTCGGCGGCTGGCAGATTTACTATCTGCGCACCTACTTCCGTTCCAAGCATATCATCTAATTTATATATAGAATGCAAATGTCCGTTCTCCTTCCGGGGTGCTGGATTCTAGGCGTGTCGCCCCCGGCAGCCGAGACGCTGCCCCGGACCCCGCTGTGCTCGCTACACGAGCGCTTTAGCCGGTGTCGGGGCTCGACTGGGTGGCAGAGTGCTGGGAGCGACGCTCGCGCAGCGAGCACAGCGGGATCCGGGGCAGCGCCCGGCCGCCGGAGGCGCTGCGGGCGGCCTACATGGCGTTGGCCTGCCGCATGATGTGGTCGAACGAGTCCAGGTCCACGTAGCTTTTGTTCGCCGCCAGGGCGAGCATGTCCTGGAGCTGCTCGTCAGTGGCGTCGTCTTTCACGTCAGTGGCAATTCGGCGGAGGTCTGCCAGAGTGATAGGCCGGTCCTTGCCGTTGGTGAACAGGAGAAACGCCTCATAGACATTGTCACCTCGTGCTGCCCCTGAAGTCTTAGCAGCATTGTCCTCGTTCACGCGATTGGAGTCGTTGTTCTCCGCGTTAGCGGCAGCAATACCAGACTCCTCTGCCTCCTCATGGAAGAAGCCTCCTCCCTCGTCGGAATCAGACTCGTTGCCTCCTTCATTCTCTTCTTCACTAGGAATGTAGCCCTCGCTGTCGTCGTCGTCAGCCACGAAGCCACCGCCGTCGTCCGAGTTAGACTCAATGGGAGTCTCTTCTACATGCTGGCCGTAGTCGCTACTCTCACCAGATTTAGAAGGTGGCTTATCTCTCTGTGCTTCAGATGTTACTTCTGAGACTGAGGTCGGGTCATGCTGCAGTTCGCGATCTAAAGCCTCGCTTATGATATCAACGAACAGTTCAAACTCAACGAACCCGGTATTCTGGGGGTCAAGTTTCAGAGCGTAGTTGACAACGTTTGTCTCGTCATTCGGCAGGCCGAGCAAGCCTAACGCCTGCCCCAGGTCATCTGCTCTTATGAGCGTCCGATCCTGCGCAGCCTCGCCAGCGACAATGAACTCGGCAAACACATCCGCTATTTGATCTAGATAACTCATACTGAGCTAACCGACTACACGATGTTTCCACTAATGAGTTTTTGCTTTAATAGGTAACATTACCGCCTGACTTCATAATTATTCAATACTGACCTAAGCTCACTGATGTTCGAAGCCTGAGAAGTGTGCTAGCAGCCGTTCGCAGGTTGAGGCCGCACCCGCCGCAGTCCCTCGCATACTCTAACTTCAATGAAATTATTTCCAGATCGCAGAGCATGCTGATTATCGTGACCCGGTCGGCAGAGAAAACACCTGGTGCTTTTCTCTTCTAGAAACTCTTCTTCTAGCAACGGGTGCCCTATCCACTTATAAAATGAAGTACTCCCTAGCAGAGCTTTCCTACTTGAAAGAATCGCTAATTGCGTCACCTCCAATCCGACCTGATGCCAGACTAGAGACTCAATTTAGACCTATAGAAGCCATCTCGAATACCCTGCCTACAGCCAATGGATCAGCCAGAATCCGAGCTTCTGATGGTGGAGAATGTATTGTTGGAGTCAAAGCCAAAGTAGTTCCTACGGCGTCAACCCCGTCACTAGTCAATGTCGATGTTGAAATATCTGGCTTAAAGGAAAATAACTCTCTTGCATCAACTCTTTCGTCTATTCTCCAGTCCACCCTCAACTCGTCACAGTCCCTGCGAGAGCGACTAAGGCTGACTTCTAGATTCTCTTACAAGCTATACATCGATGTCTTAGTTCTGTCAAACGAGTCACATCCACTGGGCTTGGTGTCATTAACAATCTATCTTGCATTACTATCAACTAAATTACCTCTGCTGACCTCTTCAACTGATGACTCGAAGGCTGAAGAAGTCCCGGTATTCCATGATGACTGGGATCAAGCCTGGTCTTTGTGCGAGACATCGCCATCACAGGAATCTACCAAGGATGCCAAGTCGAATTGGACCCCTCCACTGATTCTTGTTATGGCGGTGGTAGGAGAAAATATCCTCGTCGACCCTACTAATGCAGAAGAAAAGGTCTCATCAACTGGTCTATTTATCAGCTGGTCGAATGGATCAGTTTCGGCGCCTCTTCATACACTGGATCTTGGATCTACCGATCCTCAAGGCATCTCCTCTAATGTTTTGGGTAGAGCATACTCAATTGTTGAGCAATGCGGCCAGGAAATAGCTGATTCTCTGACTGCTATATATTTTCAGGACCAGGAAGCTCTGGCCTGAAGTAGACTTAATTTATTGCATTATATCGCCTATCCTTTTCGTATAAGCGGGTAGCAAGTTCATGATAGTGCCTGCTGCGTATCTCATAATCCAGAGATACCCGCTTGGACGAAAACATTCTCGGGTTTGAGCCTGATGGCTTGCTATCACATTGCCTTCACGCCGGGTGAGGACTGTCCTTCCTACATTTCTCACGTCCTCATGCCCTGTTATGAATTGTATTAGTTATCGCACCCTACAAGACACTGTGAAATTTTTGTCACAGCGTGCAGGCGTTAAATATCATACAGAAGAGGGAATTGGATGCTGTAAATCTGTATGCTTTACAGCTCATAATAATCTCGTCGAGCATCGGTAGATGTTAGGACCTACGCTCAAGCAGACTTACAGGAGGGGAAGAGACACTAGGAAATGGAGAGACTAGTGGCATAGTTGATAGAGATACTGCTATTGCTCTTGAGATTATATAATAGGTGGCCATATACGAGATAAAACAACAACAAGGGCCCAAAGAGGAGAATCCAGGGGTCGCAGCCAATGCGGGTTAGGGCAATTGCTTTCATGACAGGAGAAGAATGCCGAGTTGCACATCCTCTTCTCAGCCAGTAGTAAGTGAGATCCTGAAGTAACATTCCTAATACCAGCTCAGTAATCGCAGAATGACGGATGCCATTAACGATAAGCCGGAAGAGAAAGGTAAGACTCAGCGCGAGCAATCGCACGACTGTTAGCGGCAAGCCAACAAAAAGTTGCACCCTGGTCGAGAGTTCCGAGAATCCACCAGCAGGAATACTAACAAATGTTTAGCTGTCATCAAGGCAGTGGATATGGTGAGTGCCCTGAGTTCTAGGACAATCGAATGACGTGTTGAGTAATGCTTCACGGCCGCGAACTGAGCTAACAATTTCAGTCAGACGACATGCAAACTGCAGTAGTAGATCTCGCCATCAATGCCATTTCCAGATATACTGTTGAAAAGGACATTGCGGCGGCCATTAAAAAGGAATTGGATGTCAAGTTCGGTGTCAGCTGGCATTGCATTGTGGGCCGCAACTTCGGTTCATATGTCACTCACGAAAGCAAGCACTTTATTTATTTCTATGTCGGACAGCTCGCTGTTCTGGCCTACAAAACCTCATAACTAGGTCAATGTTTTAGGTAGTGAACGATTAAATTTGTGACCTTGTTCTCAACGACCACCGAACATAGTCGGTTATGGTACTTATGTTTTAGAGATATCTGAATACCGCTATAGCTCAATTGATACTAGCTTGTGATTTTTTCAGAAGCCTTTCAGAGGTCGTATTGAAGACATCTCGGATCGTGGAGCAACCCCAGACCGAGATTCAGGGGTATACGGCTGACTATTCATCATCTTCGTATACTATGACACAATTCCGAGTTATCACTCCTTGAGCTTGAAAGCTCGGGGAGACTCGAGCTTTCGCATCAAAAGGCAAATTGTGGGAGAACCAGGAAACAATCGAATAAGCATTTTGAAAAAGCTGGGCCTGACTAGCTTATTTTACCACCAGGTCAGGTCGCCAAGTCGGCTGTAGACAGTTCCAGCACTCAGCCGCGCACCTACTAACATTTCAAGCCGGCGAGCATCTGGTAACCGGTTCAGCTTTCAGCATTGATAGGCTCAATGATCGGTCATGGGTTCCGTGTTTCCCTGGCTATGCTATCGTGGATCCCTGTGGTGGCTACGATAAACCAGTCCGTTGCATACATTACCTGGGTTGAGGGTGGGTCCATGAAGCCTTCACTGAACCCAGATTCATCACTGCATTGGAGAGATCTTGTGTTCCTATGGAAATTTCGCCAGCGTGACCCTGGTGTTCTCAAAGTCGGAGATGTTGTTGTACTGCGATCACCCGAACAGCCTGAGAAAATTCTTGTTAAAAGGGTTCTTGGAGTGGGGGGCGATCAAGTTTTGCGACGTGGTGAGGGTCCGTATCCACGCCCAACATGCAACATACCTGTCAATCATCTGTGGGTTGAAGGAGACAATATTCATTCGATAGATAGTAATAATTTCGGACCTGTATCGGTTGGGCTTGTTATCGGCCGTGCTACACGGATTCTCTTTCCCCCTTCAAGATTCGGTCCAGTACAGGACGGTGGCCGTGAAGCCAGGATAGAAGTGCTGAGACAGCGTCCACCAGACGAAGACTTAAATTTATCGAAGCCAAGATAGGCGTTGATTGGGAATATCTCAACCTTCTTCTTGAGATTACAGCTAATTGCTGTATTTGTGCCATCTTGTTTCCAATGCCATTTAACGATGTTATGACTGAAATGTTAATTTTCTGCTACTATATACAAAATACAAAACTAAAGCGTAATATAAACATGCACATGATCATGAGGAGGATGTGATAATGTCGCTTTATACAGTGGGCGTTGACTCAGTCTCTGCAGTAGCAGCATCCTTGGAGTCAGTGCTAATCTTCTCCTGCTCAAAGTTGAACATGAGTCTAGCTAATGCAGTCAGCTCATCAGATTCACTAATAGGCTCGATTCCCTGTTGTCTGTACTCCTGCACAGTTTTGACGGCATCCTCAATACCTTCAGGGGTGTGTTCAGCAGTAAAGACGATGAATGCCTCATTGATATCACGAACACCATCGACAGGTTCGTCGCCCTGCTCATATTCAGAAGCACCAAAACGGGTCAACTTTAGTCTGGCCACTTCTTTAAGGCCCTTGACAACATTCTTATCGGGCACATTATCTTCCAGCATGGGGTTGATGCCAAACAGGGCAAACTGGAACCTCTCTAATCTAGCTTCCATTTCCCTATCAGCAGCAGCATCAGCAGTCAAATAATCCTCCTCGAATTCGCTGATGATTTCTGAATAGTTATTTTCGATCTCTTTAATGCCATTTGCCCAAGCGTGGCTTCGCTCACTAAGAACGTGACGAATTCTCCACATGGTAGTTTTAATAGTCTCAGAAACAGTGATGAACGGATCATCAGGAAGATCCTGGTCATTCCAAGTTTGATAAATACGACTTTCTCGTAGAAGTCTATTTCTCTCCTTAAGACACACATACCACAGAGTGTGTAGCTCTTCGAATGACTTTCTGCGAAGTTGTGGAATCGACCATGGCTCGCCGACGTCTTTCAATTCTTCAGAAGTACGCATATACTTCTTGTTGTGAAAAAATTGCCAAAGAGGGTGGTCATCTCTAGTTGTAATATTGGCCACTGAAGGAGGGATAGGTGCCCGTAACTTGAGTTCTTTCAGTGGAGGGTTCATAGTCGGGGGAATGAGGGATTTGGATTTCTTCGCACTGATCTTCCTGGGGGGCTGGACTCCCTTTCTAGCCAGCGCATTCAACCCGCTATGAAAGAGTCTGGCACCGCCAGTGCGGTAGACCTGGTTCAGTCCTTTCATGATCACACCGCCAAATGAGTCCAGTCTTGACAGATGATGAACCAGCTGATGTATTCAAATTTCAAAGATCACCGTGAGCGCATACTGCATGAATTTTTCAATCCTGCCACATTCTCTGCGGCACGCGGCGCAATTGTCTAGAAGGCATAGCCCTCGTTCAGGAGATTCAACTATTGGGGACCGTATTTACCGCCAGAAAGAGTTTGTCCCGAGGAATTGATTATCCTCACGCCAGTTGTATCCACCCTCATTTGGCCGGCCGCTCGGTCTCTTCTTCAGCTCTGCCAGTTCGCCAGTTCGCACTCTGCGGGTACGGCTGCTTCTATCGTTCTGCGTGGTTCACGAAGACAGATGCGCAGCAGAGGCTGGAGAAATCGAACTAAAACCATCAAACACGTTCGAAATGGCTGATGTGGCGAGAGAACTGTCCTCGGCGCCCGAGCCGCTTGATCTAATTCGCCTGTCTCTCGATGAGAGGGTATATGTAAAATTGAGAGGAGCTCGCGAGCTGCGAGGTAGACTTCATGTGAGTAGAGTCCCCGTACCAAGTTGAAGGAGTACTAACACCATTAGGCCTACGACTCACACTGTAATATGGTACTGGGAGATGTCGAGGAGACTATTTTTGTGATCGAGGAAGACAGCCAAGAGCCGAAGGTAAGTTTCAGAGAGAGAGTCTGGCGACCTCGGCGCTGGCTCTGACCCAGGTGTGCTTTCTCTGCGAGCAACTGATCTAACCGAGCAGACAATCAAGAAAAGAAGTGAGATGCTTTTTGTCAGAGGAGACAGTGTGATCCTGATCAGTCCGCCAACGAGAGACTAGCGGTGCTTTTAACGACTGTAATGTAAATTTTTATTCGTAACGCAGATTCTGTAGACGTCACTTTTCCCCGGAGCCAGCAGCCACGACTCGAGCAAAGCTCGGGGGCTACAGGTCTAGGGCAGCGCCCCAGCCGTCGAAGGCAAAATAACAAGAAGTAAGAGAAATCTCAGATGGAATTACGACGTGTTACGTTCCGGCGCGGGTTTTCACCACTAGTGAGAGCGACTCCTGGGACCTGGGTCAGCTTGCCCTGCCTCTTCCACTTCTCAATGGTCTCGTGGCCGTACTGGGAGCCAATTGAGTAGATTTCGTCGAACTTGCCGAAGTCAAGTGTAGCAAAATTATCGATTGGCGGTCGCATGTAAAACACACCAGGTGTGCCCTTGGCCTTTTCCAAGGCACCGACAGACGACACATATGCCAGCCGCTGCTGAATTTCGGCAAGATTTGGAACATTGGGGTGACGAGAGAATATATTCCAACGGTTGAATATCACCCACAATCCGGACAAGGTATCACCGTACTCCATAGGCGTAGTGTCATCGATACTGCCTACATCAACGGCAAATATAACATTGGCACCCAGTAGTCGCATCTCAGAGACGGGAAGGTTGTCCACATATCCTCCGTCGAGCAACATCGACCCTTTGTCAGTCAATGGTGGAAGCAGCCCAGCCAGTGACATGGATGCACGGATGTATCTCCACGCATAACCGCTAGTATGGACTTCCATTCGCGAGTGCGTGATGTTAGTGGTGTTGGTATAGAATTTGAGCCAGAAGTCTTCGATCCGGCTGTCTCCAAAGGCTTTCCAGATACCACGATTGAACTCATGACCAGTTGTATACGAAGTAGCGGGGTAGGTCAAGTCAAGGGCCATGCGCCATAAACTGGACACTCGACTAGCAAACTTCTTGGCTCGGCCAAATATAGGCACTAAGTCGTACTCTCTGGCGTACAAGCCCCCAATAAACGATCCGATAGACGTACCGCCAATGAAATCAATTGGGATGCCATTCTCTTCTAAGGCACGAATTACACCAATATGGGCTAGACCCCGTGCACCTCCTCCTCCAAGAACAAGACCAACACCTCTACCAGACAGCACCCGAGCTAATCGATTGAAATCATTTTTGTGTAACAGAGTACTGGAATAGACAGGGATCCTGTTTGAGCGATACTTTGTAATTATCTCTGACTGGATAGAATGAACTTTGTCACGGAACTTTTTGAAAGTTCCTCGAGCTCGAATTATGCCCTGGGCGTAACTTGATCTATGATGGTGATGATGCTCCTGATGGGGCACAACCATCTGTACATGGTGATGCGAATGGACCCAGATCCTGTTTTTGAGCCATAAAGCAGTAGAACCTGGCGACACGTACCGATCTGGATGCAACAGAATGAGATCCGTACGAGCCATAGCCTTCATTTTTACAAGCAACTGTTCATACTCGCCGACATCTGGCTCCTGTAAAGCATCGGCAAGCAATAATATACAATCAGCCTGAGTGATGCACTTCTGAATCCAAGGCGACTTCACGCTTGCATCTGCTACATAGATGACCGTTTGATACTTTTCTTCCAGCTCCGACAGATAACCAGACAGCTTTAGCAGGCCCATTTTATTAAATGCGTTTCTACCAAGGTAGGTCAACATTGTTGCATTGTTCAGCAAGACAGCTCCTCGGTTTGTATCGATAAATGCCGACAAGAGCTTTTCTGAAAATTCAGTTACAGGGAGGCCATCCGTTATGGGTAAGACCGCAATAGTACGGAAAGTTGACTTGGAAAGATCCTCAATAGTGCTTTCATTGCCCATTTTACGACTTATTCGAGATGCCAGTAAGCGGGTAATTTCAAATGTGAGAGATGGGTGTTGTGACGACAGGCTCTCAAACAGACTTCGTGGGAATCTTGCCAGTTCTGAATCTCGAATAGCATGCAGTGTATTCAGATATTTCGATGAAGTCAGCACTTCTAGTTCTCCCACACTACTACCTTGACCAAACTCTTCGACAATGGTGCTGTTACTTCCCCCGGAATTGCTACCGGAAGGAGTTTCTACAAGTGAACGCAATCTACCATTCAAGACAAAATAAAGAGCATCTGCATCCTCTCCCTGGTTGAAGACAACATTACCAGCAGGAATTTGTACCCATTCAAGAGCGAAATCGAGATGTAGAATTAGCCGATTCAGTACATTTGTAAGTGTCTTTGCCACACTGATGTAGAACATGGGATACTTATCTGAGATCAATTCAAGCACGGAACGAGGTAGGAAGGCAACATAGACATTTGTTTTTGCTTTGATGTCGCAGAACGACTTGTATCCTAATACTGTTCCTAGGAATCCCGCAATTCCACCAGTGTTGACAGTGTGAAGCACTCGATATGGACCTGCCTTCTCTGTAAACCCCACTTCTATCACACCGTCAATAACCAGATACAACCCGGGACATCTCTCATTCTGCTTGCATAAGAACGAGCCTTGGCGATGGAACTCAACCTCAAGATAGCGAGAAGCTTCCGACTGAGCACTCTCCCAGATGGAGGAACTACTGCTGCTGGAATCATCTTCGGTGCCTGTATTCCTACTCTCACTAAAAGAAGTGTATCCACTGGTAGTATCATGTCTGGTCCGACCTTGGCGATATCGAATATTCGAGTGTCGAGTAGCTTCAGAGACAGGAAGAAACAGAGGACTTGATTCTGCTGACAGGGTCGGTGAAAACGAGGGATGCTGTCGTAAACCGCTGGCCACTGCCGGTTTCTTGTTTCTCACTAGGGCTTCGTCAAAGCCCAGAATCTTAAAAATACAATCTGCCAACACACTCCGCAAGATAGCATCTTCGCTATCGTTGTCGCTGGTGAAATTTATGGAGTTTTTAAACCCAATATTATCGATTGGCAGCGGAGCCCAGCCCTGGCCAAACTGTCTGCTGGATAGCGGAACGTTTGAAAGCAAATCTCCAGGGTGAGACGAGTCAGGTTCTAGGACCACCTGTCGTGATGAAGATCTCAAAAGTGTGTTGCCGAGCTTGGTGGTACTTCGCTTGGTATTTCGTGGCTTCAGCGATACCATTTCATCGTCCTGAAACTCCCTTGCTTTCTCATCCAACCTTCTAATAGCACTGTCGTGCAAATATCGAGGAAGAGCATTAGTGCTCGAGATCCGTCGGTTAAGTTTCTCTTCTGTTTTGAAGATTTCCGGTGTCAACCTCAAATAATTATGACAGGTTTGAAATGTGACCCGTTGAACATGTGTCAAAATCAGCTGTACAATATGAGAAGCAGCTTTTGGATATTTCAGCGTCAGTTTTCGGAAGGCTTCTTCAGGGATAATGGCGATAGTTGAGTTGACCATGGCTCTCGAAATAATATCCTGAGAAATAACCTCGAAATCTGTTGCTGCGACAGTCGGCGTATGTTGCTTTTTCGTTTTTCGCCTTGATTTATGAGCCGGGTATGGGCCCTGCTGATGGTGATGATGATGTTGATAGCCAGAGCCGGGGCGAACATGACTCTGGCCGTAACCATTAGTGACAGCATATCCATGGCTATTGGCACGACGGTGGGTCTGATTTCGGAGTCCACTAATATCAGTTCCACCCATTCTTGCGGCCGTAGACGCAACCGGGGATGTCATAGAAATGGGAATAACAGGCGAATCTGCCATTGACGACTCGTCAGTCTCATTTCCATCGCCAGGGCTCATTATATCAAAAGTTGAATGGGAATTAGCATCCGATGGATCTGGGAACGGAGGAACGCTATCCGAAGGCATGCGAGCCTCACCAACGATTCCATTACCGTTTCCAGTTCCTGCTACAGCAACACCGTTACTGGTTCCATATGTGCCTTCAAATGACGGAATAGTATCGCCTAATGGGCCCAAATGAGGGCTGTTCAAATCGAAATCCGAAGAGTGCGTTCTATCTCGACCGCCTCTCATGCCACTGGCACCGCCCGCCACGCCCAGACCAGTACCGCCCGGATTGCTAGTGCTGCCCCTCTGCAAGTTGGGATTGCCCTCGACATTTTCTGTAAACAGCGAAAGAATCGTAAAAAGCGAGCTCAAGGGGGCTCCTTTCTTCACCTCGTTCAAGAGCTGATACTTTTCGCCGTCGATACTCTCACTCAAGTCGCTATCTGCACCCGCAGAATTAACACCGCGTTCCAACTGCTTCTTAACAAACACTTCCACCGACCCATCTACCACAATGGCAAAACCCTTCAGATCCTGTAGCTTGACAGTCTCGCCTGCTTGTAGTTTATACGTTGTCATGTGCTTCGTCAGCTCGTGGAACACCTTTCGGTCTAAGTAGCCGAATACCTTAATAGCACTCAGGAAATCGTCCAGGTACGTCGAGCTGCCCGACCCCGTCTGCTCCTCGGACCTGGCATCAAGGAATAGATCAAGCTTCGGCTTCTGCCTGTGTTGCTCAGGCGGCAGTCGCGAGTACACAGTTAGATAATTGTATCGAAAAAATGCATAACTCAGAGATATTATCACGCCCACCACAACGAGTCTGGAGCTGTTAGTAACTGTACTGAGAGTACCCCGGGTACCTGGGGCCGGCGACGGCGGACACTTACAGACTACTGAACGGGAGGGTGATGTTCAGTTGTAGGCTGAGCAGCGAGACGAAGGAGCTCGCAAGCTTGGCCGGAAGGCCGTAGGCGATGAATCTGGCAATAAGCGACACTAGGTGAGGTACCAGCCAAATCAATCGCCATATTATCCTAGGGGTCTCGTCATTGGTGATTCTAAGAGGGGCTAGCGCTGTCGGCGAAACTACCTTCTCCGCAGTGGATAGCAGGGCGGTCGGAATGCCAGACCCAGCTTCCACCACTTGTTCCACCTGGCTCATAACCACTCTGGTCCGTCTTCCAGTTATTCGGGTGCGCACCAATAGCAACAATTGATAGATCCAATCCTAGGATCAGGCATGGATTGCAGTAGAAGGCTATATGCAGTTGAACCCTGAGCATGAGCATGAGCATGGCTCCACAGCCGTGACGTACCAACACGTACTACAGCTTAAATATGCAGGCAGAATATGGTCAGTTAAGCTGGCGAAAGCGGGCCCTCTGAGCCTGTATACATTTTAATAGTACCACGAGTCGAAGTGTATTTAAAGCGAGTGGGTCAATGGGTGTTCAGTATAGAAAAAAGCCGGTCACGTAAAGTCAGTTGGCTGGGTCGCCTGTGAGAGCACGCGGTTGTCCTGCAGCGCTGCGATCTAAGAGATAAGATCATGCAGGAAGATATTAAAAAATTGTGCAGAGCATTCTGTACATCGAGATCCAAGCTCTAGTGACGACAATGCCATTGTCACTGATATAGCCAGAGGTGTACGTTTCGGGTGTCGAAGACTATGTGGAGGAGCTTGTCGGCCAAATACCGGGCACCGGTTCTGCCTCCAGTGACGAAAATATTACGATGGTACAGTACCACAACCAGTAGCTCCGGAGGCGCACATGCAGGAGGGCGGTACGAAGAGGCCAGCTCTCATGGAAGTAAGAGATCAGGTTTCCCGGAAAGAGAATCTGAGAAACTGAGAGAAGCGAATAAATATGAGTACCGAAATTATGAGCGCGGCGACAGGGAGAGCAGAGGTACGCGGAGCAGAGGTACGCGGAAGGTGCCTCACAGGGAAGGGCCAGGACAAACGTATCAGGACAGGTTTAAGAAATACAATAATCGACGAGCACGAGAAGCCGGCCAAGATCCAGAGGGCCAGCCCAGAGAAAAAGTACACAGGGCGGTGGCGACGAAAAAGGAGGTAATTCCACCCCATGTTCCCGTAGTATATCTTTCTCAGGGCAAATCACAGGCAGTCAAAGTTCCGATTCAAATAAACCCCCAAAACGTGAAATCCTTTGACGACTTCAAGCTGAATGAACAGATCATTTCCAGCCTGTATAAATCACATCCGCATGTTTCAACACCTACTGAAGTCCAGAAAAAAATGCTCGCATTACTCAAATCAGACGTGTCTGTCATGGTACGCTCTGAAGCCGGTACAGGTAAGTCCCTGGCCACTCTATTGTATATGATGTCCTACAAAAGACGAGAGCCTTTGCCAAATAATGAGACACCATACATCACCAACTTAATACTAGTTCCGAGCCCACAGCTTGCTGCCCAGTACTACAAGCAATTCGAAAGCATAGTCGCTCAGATGCCTGATGTAAACATTCACAACGTCGTACAGCGACTATTTAGAAGCGAAGATTCAGAGAATTCAGAATTGTCTAATCATGCCCAAGAACGGCTCTTGTCGAAGTATCCTGGTCCACACACATTAATATCGACACCCAATAGATTACTAGACTACTTGTCTTCTGAAAAGAGGGATCTTGTTCCGTTATTTAATTTATCATGTGTTTGTTTGGACGAGGTAGATTCGTACTACTGGAAGGAGTTTAAAAAAAATATGGCGAGTATTTCAGAAGAAGTATCTCAGAAAAAGCGACATACAAAGCAGATTCCTGTCGATTTACTCATGAACCATATCAAATCATGGAGAGATGGATATCTGCGGAACATCGTTCTCTCGTCCATTTCGAAGAAAAAGCGGAGTGCTAAGAAAGAGATTCCTGTGACGCCGCTGCGGATCGTTTTGAACTCGTCAGTGGATTTTCCTGGCTTCGACAAACTGGCTGAAACGAAACCGTGGCTGAAGAACAACCAGCGACCGATTCTAACTATCGGGGTAAATGCCAGCTCCAGAGGAGTCACCTATAAAATGCAGCAGAATATCAATAGTTATTTCGTTAACTACGATTCCAAAAACAAGCTACTCAAAGATATAGAGCTGACTAAATCGAACGACCAAGAGCAACAGTTTGAATCAGACGACGAAAACACGGACAGTAACCATCAGCCGGGGGCCAACGAACAGCGGTCCGAGACGGAAAGCAAAGTCAGTACTTACAGCGAGTGTCTAGCAACCATATCCAAGCTCAGTACACCAATATCCCCCAATTTGGTGATCCTGCCAGACGGGATTCCAGCCCAAGAACTTGCAAAGATTTTACAGTCTCAGGGGTTCAAGTGTGCGCTGGCAGACTCTTCGTCCCCTACGGGATTCAAGTCTTTCGAGCATGCCTCAGCCCTTGACCCGACAATTCCATTCAAGCACTCGAATGAGTCAGGCTCACCCGTAGATACTATTATCACTCAGGCGTCCAGCATCCATGGCATACATTTCACTAATCTCTCAAATATTTATGCTTTTGACTGGCCTGTGATATACCCAAAATTACTCTATCCCAAGTTGTCCGGACTTTTCAGCTCTTCCTCGAGCGAAACAGCACGAAATATCTACTTGATAAATACCACATCTACAGAGGAATCTTCGCAGGCCATTTCCTCTTCCATTGCACATATCGACGGGCTCAATGGTACATCCATCACCTCATTGCATTCTTAGAGACACGAGCTCACTTGTACATATCATTGTCATCATTAACTTATTTAGAAATCAGCAAAGTTACTTTTAGTTACTTTAATATACAGTGTTTCATCACGAGCTGAGCTTTGGCATGGTCACAAATAACATTTTTGGGGATACAATTCTTCCCTCCAGGTGACTTTTTCATAGGACTTGTGACTAGGTGATATAATCAAAATTATGAACAATTCTGATATTTATTCGGTTGTTTTCTGGGCATCGTTCGTTGTTGTTCGTTCCTGGCTCAGCGACTGTAACTTCTGCTTCTACCGCGTCGGCGGTGGCGCTCGCGGCTGGGACTTCGGCTTCGTGGCCGGCCTCTGCTATACGCACCTGATGAAGAAGGACCACTAGGACGTGGGCCCCCGTAGCTTCCTCTTCCACTAGGGCCACTGGGACGACCATTGCCTCTGTATCTTCTGGGAGGAGCGCGGACCATTTTCACGGCAATCGTTCTATCGTCAATCATTCCTCCGTCTAAATGATAGCGCGCTTCATGTGCATCTTCAGGGTATCGGTACTGAATAAAGGCTGCGGATATCTTATCGGCAGCAGGATAATGCCTGGAAGGCTTCAGCTCCACAGTCTCTATGGGGCCATATTCGCCAAAAATCTCCCGAATATGACTGATATTAACGGCGAAACTGATGTTGTCTACTAGAATCTTGCTAATAAGTCTGTCGTCCACTGCATCTCCCGACGAACTGTGTAATCCATTTCTTCTATCTGAACTGGGATATGAGGCACTGGGCCGGGTTCTATTGTTGGTGTAACCAGATCTTCGAGCTGGACCGGCTGGAGGTGACCTTGATCGCGAGCGTGATGGTGACCGCGAATCACGATTGCTATATCTCGAAGGCCGGGGTGATAATGAGCGCTCCGCCGACCGAGATCTGGACCGAGAATAGTCACGTCGACGCGGCGACGACAAGTCACCTCGTCCTCTGTCGTCTCTGCCTGGAGATCTTCCACGTGGCCGGCTCCGTTCGTCTTCGTATGACATGTGTTACGATGTTTCTGCTGCTGCTACCAAAAAGGTGGTCCTACCCAAATGAATGTCTAGTTCCAGCACACCTCAACCTGAAACTCAGATGTTTTGGGCGTGAGTTTCGAAACGAATCCTCGACATGTCGCTCGCGTGTCCCTGATCAAAAATTGCCGATTATACTATGCTGTAACTTCTCTGCGCTGCTCTTTCAGGCCCTGTGTCCAACAAGTGCACCCTCCAACTGTCTCCCGTTACCTGCTAAGCCGGTATCAATTGAACACTAGCTCCTCTTCCGGTTTGGCAGGACTGTTCGTCTCAATTGGCAAGTGCGGCCGCCCTCGGTGCGTGATTGGAGCAGCGTCTTCAGTAGCTGGGGCGCTGCCCCAGACCCCGTAGCTTCTGCTTCGCAGGAGGGTATTCCCCGGGAGGCAGCCCGTAGCTTCTGCTTCGCAGGAGGGCATTCCCCGGGAGGTAGTCCTGGTATAGAGCAACGATGGGCGTCGGAGTGTCCTGGGTGCTGGCCCCGGTGCCCGAAGATTCAGGTCCAGACGCAGGGTGCGCCCTGCGTGAGGTCCTGCCCGCAGCTCAGGGGTAATGCGCCGATCTCTGACATAAGTGCTTGTCGTATAAACATGTAGGAGGCTATCTCCGAAACGGCAGATACGACAGCACTAAGACATGTCGTTACCAGTCAGTCCCGATCCACCGACGGGCCGGGTGCAGTGCCTTTGCAGGTGGACTGCTGGGTCGCAGCAGCTCGGGGGCAGCTTACAGCGAGACGGGGACCTGCCTCCGGCAGCTGGGGCGCTGCCCCAGACCCTGCTGTGCTCCGCTTCGCGGAACGCTGCTCCCGGTGGGAGCTGGGCCGAGCTCCCGGCCCAGTTCCGATCAAGGGCGGGAGCACGCCGGGCCCACTTTCCAGGTGAGCAAATTCCCCCTGCCGGCGGCATATTCCGCTCGGCCCGCTCGTTCGCCTGCACAGACTCTCATGCACCGCCCGAGTGAGCTCTCAAGCTGGAGGGCCCGGCCCATATGGCTCGGTGTTGGTCCAGGGCTGAAGCGGCTCAGGCCCTGCACTTCAGCTCTTCTGGTTCCTGCTGCCAGCCATCGGCCGGCTCGAGTCAGTTGTCAGATGTTTGTTTGGGAGCTGGGAGCAATGCGCAAGTTGCAATTGGCCCAGCCGTTGGTGCCGCTGCGGGGCGTGGCTCTGAATCCAGGCTTTTACCCTAACGGGCTGAACTATTTGATGAGGTCCCGATTTAAGAAATTTCATTGCCGAGCGCTCGGTAGGGTTATATATATGAGTGAGTCTATGCACAAATATAAGCGGTTTAAAAAAGCTCTCTTCAAACGTTGTGCTTTGATCCAGCTGGTAATTAATTGGCACTTTTGACTTTTGTTACTATCAGTCGTGCGAACCAACTGGTCTAATCTAATCTAATCAGATAATCAGTTCTTTTCTTGTCCTTGCTTGCCTACTTGATTTCCAGTATGGATAAAATTGTTCGCCAGGCCAAGGCTCTGTGTCCTTTCATCCAGAATGCCTCGACTGCTTCGCTCAGGTCCATGTCTCATGGCCAGGGCTTGACTTCGGCCGCTTCCATGTGTCCTGTTATGAAGCGTGCTCTCGACCAGCAGAGCCGCCAGTACTCGACTCCTTCCAAGCCTGTCCAGGATTCTGCCAGAACCCAACCGTCAGCTGCGAAGGCTAACTCTTCTGTTGCCGATAGTGCTATTTTTGTGGACGTTCCTCTTGCCGAGCAACAGAAGAAGATTGCTGAGGAGTCTAACATTGGCAGGATCTTTGGCTCCTCGAAGTCGAAGTCTTCCAAGCCTTCTGACCCTGATACCGCTTCTTCATCTGCCTTTACTTCTCCTTCCTCTGCCTCTACTGCTAGAGCTGCCGAGAAGCATGGCGCTGCCAAGTTCGACTACAACTCGCTCTACACCAACGAGCTGAACAAGAAGCGCCAGGACAAGTCGTACCGCTATTTCAATAACATCAATCGTCTTGCGCAGGAGTTCCCTCGAGCTCACCGGTCTGAAGAAGCCGATAAAGTCACTGTCTGGTGTGCCAATGACTACCTTGGAATGGGTGGACACCCAGTAGTTGTCAATGCCATGCACCAAACACTGGACAGATATGGAGCTGGAGCTGGTGGTACTCGTAATATTGCTGGCCACAACCAACATGCTGTTGGTCTTGAGAGGAGTGCTGCTAGGCTCCATGGCAAGGGCGGTGCTCTTGTGTTCTCGTCTTGCTATGTTGCCAATGACGCCGCTCTTACATTGCTCGGCCAACGGTTCCCTGGTATGGTTTACTTTTCCGACGAAATGAACCACGCTAGTATGATTCAAGGAATCAAGCATTCCGGTGCTAAGAAGGTTATCTTCAAGCACAACGATGTTGCTGACTTGGAAATGAAGCTCAAGCAGTATCCTGTCTCTACTCCCAAAGTGATTGCTTTTGAAAGTGTGTACTCCATGTGCGGTTCTGTGGCTCCTATTGAGGCTATCTGTGACTTGGCTGAAAAGTACGGTGCCTTGACTTTCCTCGACGAGGTCCATGCCGTTGGTATGTATGGTCCGCACGGTGCTGGTGTTGCTGAGCACCTTGACTTTGACCACTATGCTGCCAACGGCCCTGGTGCTGTTTCTGCTACCCGTAAAACTATTCAAGACCGTGTTGATATCATTACAGCTACTCTTGGTAAAGCCTATGGATGTGTTGGTGGCTACGTTGCTGGCTCTGCAGAGTTCATCGACTGGCTTAGATCGTATGCTCCTGGTTTCATCTTCACTACCAGTTTACCACCTGCTGTCATGGCTGGTGCCAAAGCCGCTATTGACTTCCAGACTACCACCGGTGAATTCCGCCGCGCCCAACAGCTCAACACCCGCTATGTCAAGAACCAACTGGCTGCCCTAGATATTCCAGTCGTGCCCAACCCCTCGCACATTGTTCCCATTCTCGTAGGCGACGCCGAACGAGCGAAGGCTGCCTCTGACCTTCTCCTCGCCAAGCACAATATCTACGTCCAGGCTATAAACTACCCCACTGTCCCCATTGGCCACGAGCGCTTGCGCGTGACCCCGACCCCGGGCCACAAGAAAGAGCTCTGCGACGAGCTCGTCTCGGCCATCGACAGCACCTTCACCGAGCTCGGCCTCAACCGCGTCAGCGACTGGTCTGCCCAAGGCGGTCTCTGCGGCGTCGGCGAGCCCAACCTCGAGAAGGAGCCCAACCTCTGGACCGACTCGCAGCTCGAATTCGAGCCCTCGGCCTAGGTCTGGACCCTTTACTTTTCCCCTTCTTTAGCCTGGATTCAACTCCGATTTTCTAGCCAATTGACATATACCGTTTATCATCTAGCCTGGTACGCCTCCGGCGGCCGGGGCGCGGGCCCGGACCCCGTTGTGCTCGCCACCCTAGCGCCCCCCCCCGTGA